>JANTNU010000006.1:11108702-11129269 GCA_024752395.1 Erythroxylum havanense
AAACTCACGATCATACACTCCAATTTCATAATTCAAGTTCCTAAATCTCATTTCATACTCCAATTAAATTTCTCACAACTTAATTAACCTAATCATCTCCAAATTACCAAATTATCCAATCTTATTGGGAATATGTCATACATGTATGTACGTTCGTATGCCAGTGAAATAATTGCCAATTATCCAAATATATATAAGCTAAACAATGCATGCACATACCAATTATGAATGCAATCTACTGTACCCATCCCATCGGTGACGGGATGTTACATTAAAGGTGAGTACTGAATCCACAATTATTTTTAAGACAAACCCTTCACCTTTACCTAGTAGGTTGAAGAAATTAAACGAAGAAAAAAAAGGTTAAGAGACGTCTGAGATATTTCAAGAGTGTATGGACTCAACATATATTAGAAATTTGAAGATAAGGAAGACATTGGAGGTGGATGATCATCAATTTAGATCCTATCCTGAACAACCTTACATGGAGGAGGCTCAAACTATGACACCTAATGATCATAATTTTGTCACATGAGGAGAAAAATGAGTCGAGCCAACGACAATAAACAAAGACACTACTTAGAAGGCAACTTAAGGGAAGTTAATTTCTTTTCCTTTATATTTTTACATTTCTTTCTTATATGCATGTGAGTTTTAAAGTTTGTTTATTCTTACTCGTTTTTAAGTTTTCAACAAAATGAGAGAGAGAGAATAAAACAAACAAACAAACATTTTCTCCTTTTCTTTTGCTCTTAGGATTATATAGTCATGATTAGAGAGTGAACTGACTAGAAGAATTTATATCAACTTAGCATGTATTTTTAATCTTATGATTGGTCAATATGTATTATTTTTAGAAGAGTAGTGACTAGTGGTACTGACACATCCATATCAATTTCATTGTTTTTTGTTTATGTGTGAATTTCATGATATATACATCCTGACTTTGCTTTGATTCTCTATTCAAAACCAAATATTTATCACATGCTTTGACATGAAAATAATATAGACATTTTTTCTTTTTATAAACTATATTAGCCAAATAGTGTACCCCTTAATGTGAATTTTCCCATTGTTAAGTCCCTTTTAAGTTACATTATCCTTTCTTTTTGTGCTAACCACATTACATGCTTTAAATCTAATCAAATGCTCTACCTAAGTATTAAAGCTTGTGGAGCATTTGTTGATTATTAATGATTGTGAATAAACAAGAGTATAAGTGTAAGGGTGTGCATATGTGTGGAATGGTTATAATTATTGAGATGTTATTTTATGTCTTATCAATGAAATTCCAATGCTGATATAGCTTCTTTTAATTTTCAAATGAAAAGAAAAGGAAAGAAAAAGAAAGAAAGAAAAAGGGAAAAGAAAAAGAAAAAGAAAAAGAAAAGGAACAGGAAAAGAAAAAAGAAAAAAATGTTTGAATAAAAGTATAAAGGAGGAAGTACAACAGTTTTACAAAGTTATTCATGATTAATGTTTCCTCTTAAAGTTGTATGTAAAGGATTGTTTGAATAAAATGTGAACAAGGAAGATGTAGTTTTCAAGGGTCACTCCCTATAGTTATAAAATATTGTTTATGATCGACTTTTATGAGTAATATATGCTTCATGTGGTTTGTTACGTGAGAGATTAAATTTGAGCTAGGAAACAGACCTGTGTATAAGTGAGATTCATACTGAATGTTGTTGTTGTTGTTTTCAAATTCAATAAAAAAAACTAATTGTTTGAGTTTTTGACTTTTGTTTGTTTCAAATTTTAAAAATTATGAAAATTATAAAAAGTAATTTTATTTTTTCATAAGCTAATTTATTATGAACTAAAAATTTATTTAAGCTAATTTGTAATTAATATTAATGATAAAAATATAATTATATTGACATAGACTGTTTGGTTTCGCTAATTTTTTTTTTATAATTTTTAATTTTCGTTCTTTTAACACATTTTTATTTTTATCAGAACAAAATAAAAAAATAAAAAAATAAAAAAATCGGCCAATCTACATTTTCCTACTTAACGCCCAAAGCAACCTTTTCTCATAAAAGGCGGGAACAAAACGCTTCTTTCCCTCCGACCTCCCCACACTCGCCTCAATTGCCCCAGTTAATGTCTCCTAAGCCCTAATTTCCTCAATTTCATGGACAGATCGGCAGAGAGAGCGGATCCTTTGGCCGTAGCCGGTGGCACTGGGGACATCCGACAGCCGGAGCAGAAACGTGTTCTCCGGAGGCTTGTGCAGTCGACTCTGTTCCCTCATAAATCTCCGGTGATCCCCAATTGCGACGCGAAGATGGAGAGAGAGAGTAATGTTGAGGAGTGTGGTGAAGAGGAGGAATGTTGTGAAAGTCAAGGCAAGAGAAAAAGAGCTCGAAAAGGCAAAACTACTACTCCACCTAGTAAATCTCTTGCAAAGGTCACATTGCTTTATTCTGGGTTGATATAATTGCAATCGTATGTGGATTTACTTGTGAAATTATGATTTTGGTTCATTAATTTGATTGATTAAGCAGACTAAAAAGAGGTCACCTACACCTAGAAAGGATGCGTCTACTCTTACTAAGAATGCGACAAATAACGGCGAAGTTGCTGCTAATTCGAAAGAGAATGAGAACGCATCACCACCACCAATCCCTAACTTGATGTTAGAGGCAAAATTTGCGGAAGAGGTTAGTGAAATTCTGGTGGGTTTTGTTTTCTCTTCCTGTCTGTTATGAGCACTTATGTTGCCTTCTTTGTTGTTTTGTCAGGAAATTTCACGTGTATTTACTGGAGAGAGAGTGCACCCTTTGTTCTTGTCACGGAAACTGAGTAAGAAATGTCAGGAGATGAATGAAGCTGAGAGTAATTCTTTCTCAGTTCGGAAGAGAAATGAAGGCGCTGCAATTGGTCCCATTCATGTATTTGAAAAATATGAGGTATCCTTATTGTTTGGATCTGTTCAACTAAACAAGTTAAAGAATGGCATAACCTGTGACTTTGTAACCATATGAAAAAGGAATCGACCAAGCTCTTCTTTTTTGAGTCTTAAAAGATCTTACTGGTGATTGATGCTGCTATTTTGTTAATTTGCCTTATTTAAGCGACACTATTAACTTGGTTAGTTGGTGACACTGTTGGCGGAACGGAGTGGTACTTGTGAGTTTTTTGTTTTGTGAGCTTGTTTTCTGGATCATTGGCTTGTAATTGTTTCCCTCTCTCTAATCTCATTTTAACTTTTCAAAAAAAAAAAAAAGGACTGTATGAAAAGGGACACTTTTTGGAAAACTAACATGTTTTGGCCAAGTTAAAAGTAGCAAGCATACACTATTAATGAGCAAGTATAGTTCTAGGAAGTTTAAAAGATAATGGGAATAAGAACACTGCTTTTCCCATGGCTCTACATTAACACAAAAAGGAAATTTTGGTCAATTTTGGTTAATTAATTTGATTAAAGTTAAAATGCCTGAAATTTGTTTGGTGCTTAGTGAATCAAAGTTGGAGTTCTGTTATGTAGGATGATCACCTGTCTTTTGATTGGGGAAACTGGAATGTCCGTGAGCAATCCTTTATTGGTAGCCATTGTGCAATAGAAGGTCTGCTCTCATGTATATCTAAAGAATTTTCTTAGTTGGCAGTGATTTATAAGTTTATTGTTCATCTCATTTGCTTGACACATTATTCCTTGAAGATCGAGCGCAGTGTATATCTCAACAAGAAACACCAGGAACAATCTCTGCCACATCTTCTGATGTGCAATTATCCAGTTGCAACTTTTCACAGAGCAAAGATATGGTATGAATTTCAACACAACTTTTGTATTGTTACTGAATTGTTTCTTGTCAACAGTCTGTCAATTATTTAATTTCCATTTCCATACTTCATTGAAAACAGTTGATCAATGGTTGAATGATGTTTTATTCTACTGACCATAAGACCATTATGTACAGTTTTTTTACAGTGATAAAAAAGGAAATACTCTACAAGAAAGATTAAGCTATTACAAAGTACTTCTGCATCTATATAAATGTAGCTGACTTTCCTTGATATATGCTCGTTGGTTTACTTTAGATATAGCAGCTGGCTTTTTTGAATATACACCCTCCTCAAGCTGATGTATACATGTCACGCGTGCTCAACTTTGATAGTGATGCATAAAATAGCTGCTAGTAACAACATGACTCATTGTGTTAGTCAATTGACCTACACTCTTAATATAAGGAATCTGGGTTATCCTTGATGTATTTTCTGTCCAGTTCAATATGCTTTGTTTGATTGTGTTATCCTAGATTATTAGCAATCTCAATGGTCGTTTCATCACAAAAAATACCATAGTTCCTTTAGATCAGACCCAAGTTCACTTAAGCGATTGCTTAGCCATGTAAAGTTTGTGATTGCATGATGACAAGCATAGTATTTAAGCTTCTTCACTTGTCAATAATACCACATCATGTTTCTTACTCTTTGTCACTGAATTACCTGTAATAAATGACACCTACCTTGAAATAGTCTTTCTATCTAATTCATAATTAGAATTAGCAAAGTAAGAATTTGTATAACTCACATCTAGATTTCCATTTTTAGAGAAAATAATACCTTTACTTGGAAGATTTTAGATAATTAAATTATGATTTACTACATTTAACTGTTGATCATTGGGTTTCTACATAAGGTGACTCTCTGCATATGATAAATGAAGTCTAGTAACTTTCCCAATAATATTTGATATCTCTCTTTAATCCTTGAAATTGATTTTCATAGATAGATAGACTACATTTTACTTCAATAAGAGGATCTACATTTTCTTAAGGCAAGTTACCCATTTTAGCTCAACATGTCAAACCATGTCCTTGATGATTGTTTCAAATTATATAGTGAGTTTTTAGCTTGGATATCTTTCATCCTTGTGTTGTAAACACCCTCAGGGGGTTACATATCCACCTCTCTATCAAATAACTATAAAGAAAGGCATTCTTCTCATCAAATTGTCTTAGTGGCTAGTCTAACGTGGTAGCTAAAGACTATATAAAAGGAATAATATTCATCTTTAGGTGCACATGTCTTTTGATAATCTATCTCAAGTTTAAGTCTAAACTTTGGTAACCAATCTAGCCTTGTACTTTTCAATTGTCTCTTTTCACTTATGCTTCATTGTAAACACTAACTTGCATCTTGATACATATGGAAATATGCCCATGGATCAAAGCATAACAAAAAGTCCATTAAGCCAAGAACCTCCAAGCCAAGAACCTCACAAGTCTCTATAAAAGCGATCACTATTTTTAAGAATGGAGACACTTTTATCTATTCACTTTTCTCACTAAAATGTCACTTTTCTCTCTCTAGCTCTCATTGACTTGATTGTTGAAGACCAAACATCGAAAAACATTCAACACCTGGTTTTGCAGCTCTATGAGAAGAGCACCTAGAGTGTGATAATAGAACTTTGAGCATAGATCTAGTTTTGGAGAATTTAGGTACTCGGAAAATCATACTTATCACATTCCACTTTCATCTTTCCCTTAGGTAACTCAACCATCTCCCAAGTAAAGTTTTTCTAGAGGACCACCATTTCTTCAAACATAGTAGCTATCCACTTAGGATCTCTAAGGGCTTCTTGAAAATGACTAGGAATAGATACAAAAGACAATAGAATTGCAAATGTTAGGTTAAATCTAGACAAATGATGATAAAATGTAAAACTTGAAATAGGATAAATAACATTAGAAGATAATTTCAAAAAACCCAACTTATAAAATCCTTCAACATGAGGAATATCCTTACCTTAAACACCAAATTGAGAATTCGAGGTAAAATTATCTATAGCAGTGTTGGGAGCAAAAAGATAGAATAAAATTGAGGTTCCAAGGATATGAATGATCACCTCAAAGTTAATCTTAGAAGAGTTATTTGATGACATGGTAGTATCACAAGAGGGGCACTAGAATTAGAATTAGGAGCATTCTATTGTTATGTACCTTTTTTGAATAACTTGGCTAGTTTTTCATCCTTTCATTCATCATGTCTGGATTCATAGATTTTCCATTTATAATGGAGATAATTGAGGCTCCCCTTTCCCCTTGTATTTCATAACCTTTTCTCTTATGAATTCACATGTTCTTCTTCCTTACTATTAATCTCCTCCTAAAGAGGACCACAACTACATCTCCATAAAAAAATGACTTACCTACACAAAACTAAACATTCATGGATACATAATATTTACTTTTAAGATGATAGAAACATGTATAGTTGTTTTTGTAAGAGACTAATTTATGAACTAACGACCATTGTTAGAATAAAAATTTGAACCTGTGTTTGAAACTATGATTGTTATTCTTTAAAACTTATATTCCTTGTGTAACTTCACTATTAGATCTCATCAAACATACTTAACTCACTCTAGTATAGTCATCAATAAAGACAAAAACATTTATGGCTTGAAGTTGGAGTAGAAGTAAGACCTCATGTATAGATATGAACATATGGAAAATAAGTGAACTTTTATCAAAATTGAATTTAAAGGACATGATAGCTTTTATCATAAATGCATTGTTCCTTTCTTTAAGTTAGAATTACAATAGTTGAAAACAACTTACAAAATAGGAAAAGATGGATGTTTCGAACAACAGTGCCATAGATGGATCTTTTTCTTGTACGACATTTCTTTGCTTGAAAGCCATGACCAAGTTTAGGTTTCAACTCCCCACCCGCCCAAAGTAGTAAAGACTCTCTATCTCTTTCCAATGCCAATTGTGATCTTTGTCAAATTGTCCTAAAGTACACAATGAATTGAATATAAAGTTATAAAATAGTTAAGATTTTGGTACTCTTACTAATAAATAAAAGGTTATTGGAGAGGTTAGGTGCAAGTAAGACAGATGCCATAGGCGGTGTATGAGATAGAGACATGCGTTATTCTTGTAATGAGCATAGATATACCATTAATGACTTGAGCAGACATGTGAAGGCATTAAAGTGTTAAGGATAGAAGGACCGCTAGTCATAAGATTAGTTGCACGTGAATTGATAACTGTTAGAACTTGAAGAAATAAAATCAACCTTGAATCACGTCTTTGAGAAGATACTTGAGTTACAAGAGAAGCAAAAGAAGGCTGAGTATTGATGTAGCCTAAGTAGATTCCTTTCTTCTTTTTTTTCCTTTCTTTTCTCTTAGCTTGCATATAATCTTCCTTCTTCTAGGAAACTTCGCTTGTACTTTTGGTACTATTGCAATGAATACAAAGATGAGTTGAAGCCTTAGAATTGTCCTTGTGGATAGCCATAGCTGAAGGCTTGGAAAGCCCTTTTGTTCACATGTTGACTTGTCTTTGTACTTATTGGAGGACTGGTGAATAAGCTTCTTTCAAACTTGGTAAAGGAGAGCTAGCTAGAATACAACTACTAACTTGGTCTAAATTGTGATGAAGTTTTGCAAAAAAATTGTAGATTTGATCTTTAGTAATATGCTTCCTTGTTTGTCAACATTAGTGGGGCATGTCATATCATTAGGCCTTTGACAGTCAATCTTTATAAAGATTGAATTCAACTCATTATAGTATTTTGTTAGAGGCCAATTGCCTTGACGCAATTGAAAGAACTTCATTAATTCATGACCTTGAGTAGAATGAGAAGCATCAATATAACTCCTTTTAATTGAATCTTGTACCTCTTTAGTTGTATCAAACTGCACAAAGTGTGAAATTATATTATTGGTGATGGAATTAGTGGGCCTTAATTTGACAATGACATCTTTTGCCTCTCATTCATCATAGCCTGGATTATCGTCTTTAACTGTGGTCTTTCTACTTGTTAAATAACCCTTTTATCCTCATACCAATGATTTTCATCTTTGTAACTTAAGACTAATTGTAATTGTCAATACCATCCAAATTTATGTGGACTGTAGAAGAGGCTTTATGAATGGTTTCAATGAAGAGTCTCTTGCTGTCTAGAAATTCAATGTTAATTTTGTTAGACATGATTGCTATTAGGTGATGGCTAGAATGTAGGATTTTCTAGTGGCGGCTATAAGTAGGTTTTTAGCTTAAAAGAATAGCTTTTGTTTTTCCTTTGGTACCAAATTGATAAATGGTTGAATAAATTGTACTATACTGATCATAAGACATTTAACTACAGGATGGGCACAATGATTAACAAGAAAATATTATAGAAATGCTAAGATTAAGTTATTAAAAATTTCATGTGTAGATATTGCTGATTTTCCTTAATATATGTGGGCTCGTTGGCCTTGAGATGTGCCAGCTGACTTCCTTTAATATACGTTAACTAAAAGATTTTGTTTTTTTCCCTTCATTTGGATTTATATAGAACTATGCTACATTTATTCTTAACCTAATAACATAAATCCAATATTGACAGGAATTTGAGGATAAAGCTTGTCATGTTTCTGGCCACACAAGAGAATCAGATTTTGGGCAGCAAAGCAATTTTGCTCTTGAAAGGTAGGAGTTCTATACAAGGTTTGTGGTTTTTGTGATGACTATTTGTTTAAGTTGTAGCAGACGCATCCAATTATGTGGAAAGAGTTATTTCATGAAAAGAGTAATTTTAGCCATAACGATTTTAATTAACTTTCATAGTTGTGGAAAATAAGGGTGGAAGTGTGTATTTTGATATATTTTGCAAGTTATACAACCTTGTTTATGTACACAGGATGTCCAAAGTAAAAAAAAAAAAAGGAAAAGTTGACCTAATCCTTTAATCATGACCGTCTAACAAATCCTACAAGTACAACTCTTAATTAAAGGAATAATAGAGGGTTGCTTAACAACACCTGCCAATACTACCCCTCAAGTTGGTGAATAGACATTATCTATTTTATCTTGGTAACAATGGATTGAATCATAGGGTTGCTCAAACACTTAATAAGTATGTCTGAAAGTTGGGACTTAGTGGGCATATAAAGAGTACAAATCAAACCACCATCCAATTTTTCTTTAATAAGTGTTTGTCCACCTCGATGTGTTTTGTCTAATCCAGTGTACTGGATTGTGTGCAATACTTATGGATTTATTATCACAGTAAAGTCTTATAGAACCATTCCATTTATTCTTCAAATCTTATAAAATAATCTTCAACTATAGTAAAAAATTCCTTACTATATTGTTCGAAATTCTTATTCAACACTTGACCTAGCCACCACATTTTGTTTTTGCTTTCCATATAACTAAATTTCTACCAAGGAAAGTACAATACCCAAAGGTGGATCTTCTACCAACCATTGACCTATCATAATTAGCATTGGTGTATGCTTCAAGTATATGTCCAACACTCCTTTTGAACAAAATGCCTTCTCTTGGAGTCCTTTTAAGACAAGGCAACACCCTGTAAGCTATATGCAAATGAACTTCTTTAGGGTTGTGCATGAGTTGACTGATTAAACTCGCGATATAGGCAATGTTAGGCCTGGTATGAGATAAGAAGTCTCCCAACTTGTCTATGATACATTTCCTTGTTAATTTGTGATTAGATCAATCGGTGTACTTATTGGCTTGCATGTTGACTTTGTAGTATCCTTTAAAAGGTCAAGGATCTATTTTTGTTGAGAGATGAAAATTCCCTAATGTGAGTATGCAATTGCTATTCCTAAAAAAAATTTCAATCTTTAATTTTGAACTCTTTAGCCAACTTTTATTTCAAAACTTGACATTCCTTCTCATCGTTTTCTGTGACTATTTCATCATTAATGTATACGGACAGAGTTGTAACGCCCATTGAGTCTGAGTGTTTAATAAAGAGAGTATGGTCTCCTTGGCTTTGGTTATGCCCTATGGCTCACATTACTTTGGAGAATCTTCTGAGACTGTTTGAGTTCATGTATATCTCCTCCTTAAGATCTCCATGCAAGTGCCCATCATAGTGAGCAACTAGGGACAACAAGAATGTTATTGTGTTCATCTTAGCAGCTAAAGCAAAAGTGTCTTCATAATTTATTCCATAAGTTTGAGTATACCCCTTAGCTATTAGTCTTGCTATATACTAAAAAAATTCAATTCTACTAGCCTCTTTCCTTCTGGTAAGTCCACTAATTCCCAAGGTTGGTTTTCTACAAAACCTGCATTTCAACATTCATAGCATTTTTTCATTTTTCATAGGATAAAACCTCAGATAATATGGTAGGAATGCATATAGTGTTTAAGCTCATAAAGATGCTCATATGAGAAGGTGAACATTTTTCAAAAGACAAAAAGTGCGAGAGTGGATATAATTGGTGTTTAGTAAATTCCCTAGTTTCTTTTCTAATAGGAATAGAAAAATTAATATAAAAAATAGGTTGAGTTTGAATTGTAGGGTTAGAAATTCTTACATCATTTCTAGAGTTCAAGTTTGATGCTTGGACTTGCATTGGTTCAAGCAGTAGATTCTTCTTCCTTGGGTACACTTTAGAGAATTGTGGATCATCAATGGTGCCATCACCTCTGGTTATTGGTTTGGTTTGTGAAGATTGGTCTTGAGGAGAAATTTGGTTTGTGTTTAGTTCAGACTTGTCTTAGGGGATTTATTTTGGTTTTGAGAAGATACCTCATTGTATTTGAGTTGACACTGACACATGCAAATGTTATAGGTAGATCAAGGAGAAAAAGGTCTTTATCCTTATCTTATAGAAGTATGGTCTTCCCTTGAAGACAAGATGTAGTGAATATGGCTTACTTTTAACAAAAGTAACATTTGTTGAGACAAAAAAGTGTTTGGTCAGAGGATTATAGCATTTGTATCCTTTTGGGTTGAGGAATACCAAATTCCATCTATTTTGATTATTATTGTGAACAGGTGACATACAACCAATATTTTAGCAACTAGATGATACTCAGGTCAGGATAGAAATAAGAAAGTGTATCCATTTTTGAATCCTAAAACGTTTGATGGTAGTTTGTTTATGGGATGTGCGACAGTGAGAAGTGATAGGAAGGACTATTTCAATCAAGTTATGGAATGCTAACACAAGATTGAGAATAATCCCTTCTCGTTGGAAATATAGTGACAAAACTTGATTGAAATAGTCCTTAGCATTATCTAATTGAAACTTTTTAATTCTAACCCTAATCTAAATTTCGATCATGTTATGGAAATTTGAAAGGACACTACTCACATCAGATTTGGATTTTAATAAGAAAATTTGAGTGATCTTAGTATAATCATCAATAAAGGAGACGAACCATCTAATACTAAACAATATTTTGAAATGTAGTTGGACTGCATATGTCACTTTGTGTTAATGCAAAAGGAGTCGAACTTCTTTTATTGTTGTTTGGAAAACTAACACGTTTGTGTTTTGCAAGTTCACATAAATCACAATGGAAATTCTCACTTCCTAACCCTTTGAATAAAGAAGGAAGTGCAAGTTTAAGAACTCTAAATTAGGGGTGTCCAAGTCTTAGATGGCGAAGCCATATTTTATCTTTTTTGGTATGAGATTGTTTTACAGAGACATGATAGAGATGGTTTACCCTTGCTAACACTCAACTTTTCAAGTGCTTCAAGGTAGTCGATACCGTCCTCCTTAGCATGCCAATTCATCCTCCTGGAATCTTGTTCTTGAAATACACTATGAGTCTCATTGCACTTAAAACTTTTCTTCATTTTGTTGGGTGGTTGTGAGGTGTACCTATCCTTGATTTATTTGTTGTCTACCCTTGCGTCATCACTCTTTACTCTTAGTCAGGGACTTCCGTGCAATTTCCAGCATCTCTCCTTGATGTGCCTAGATTTCTTATGAAACTTGCACCATTGGCTGTCTCGGGAATTATCTTGGTTGTCGACATTTGGTGCTTTGGATATCTCAGCTTTCCCACTTTTGTTTTTTGCGTGCTGCTCCAAAGTTGACCCTTGATTGTTTGCCCCCTTTGTCATCATGACTGAAATATTACCAATTTAGGGTTCCAGCATCACCCCGTACCTACTGTCCTTACTTGCAATGATAGAAATGTCCTCATTTAAAGAGGGTAACTCTTTTTTGCCCCAAATATGAACCTTAACCTAATCAAATGCAAAGTTAAGGCCAACTAAAAAATCACACACAAACTTCCTTGATAAAATTTCAGTGTTATTGCATTTTCGGCACACGTCCTTATGCAAGGACAATGATCCAACTCCTGTCATAAATCCTTTATAAGATTAGTATACTCCGTGACAGATCAATTTCCTTATTTGGTGGTGGTTGTTTTAATCTTCAAATTGTAGATTTGAGCAGTATCTGTAATTTTGGAGTACATTTGTCAGATTGACTCCCTAATATTCTATGCGGTAAAGGACATACACGTATCACTAATTTCAGGTAACCTAGAGTTCCATAACCATGCCATAATCATCGAGTCCTCTTCATCCCAAGCATCAAAATTGTTCCTTTGTTTGAACCTGTTCTTGAAAGGGGGGCGATTTTTCCGTTTCCCTTTAGGAACGTGCACATTAGTTGGGATAATTTCAAATAATTTTTTCCATCCAAATGGTATGCTGCCTGGATATGCTGTGATTCTGTTGGATTATGGTTCAATGAGAAGTCTCCTTTGTTTCTGACATGGTGATTGAGGCTTGGTAAAAGAAGCTTGGTAATTAGGCAAAGTGCAAAGCACAAAAATGGCAATGAACACCTTAGAAAGAAGTTGGCAATTAAGGCCAAGCTATGATTTTTCCAAGGATTGAGCTTAAAGCTTTGATACCATTTGGAAATTAAGGTTAGAATTGTGTTTTTTTTTAAATATATTCTGAAAGCTTTACATCCTTGTTTATATAAAAGTTAACTCAAATCCCTTAATCACAGTCCTCAAACAAATCCTACAATTACAACCCTTATTAAAGGAATCAAAGAGGGCTGATGTGGATATTTACAACACTTGCCAACAATAATTTAGTTTGAGTGGCAGGATATTGAATTTTTTTGTCTTTGGATTTTGCTTAGAGGTTTCCAATTACACTTGCTTCAAAATTTCTCTTGGATAATGACCACACATGTAGTAGTGATGTATTGAGACATTATTTTCCCAAAAAGTTGTTAATGCACCGTTATCATTGTATGCAACTATGAAGTCTGTTATGTTTGATCTTTTCCTGCAACTAGGGATGCCTCCTTGTGCGTGCGCATATAAATTTGCAGAGAAAGAAGTCAGTGCGCATGTATGCATCTTTTATGACATTTCTGAAATAAGATGGTTTAAACATAAATTTACTTAACATTCATTTTGTCTTACTGTTGGACTTGTAGGATCGTCTTAGATAACCTTGGTTGTGCTGATCAACTAGAGGATAGATTATGGACTGATAAGTATCAACCTCAAAATGCCACGGAGGTGAGATCATTGTTATAAACTTCTGAAATTAAGTCTAGCCATTGCTGTCTCAATGATTCTATAATTTGTGAATTCTGTTTCTCAATTTTTTGAGCAGGTATGTGGTAATGGAGAATCAATTAAGATTTTGAGTGAGTGGCTCCATTCTTGGCATCAAAAGGGAATTCAAAGCGGCAGAGCTTCCCCTGGTGGTGATAAATGCAATATGCAAGATGATGATGATGACGACGACGACGAAGACGATGTTGATTATTATCATTTCCAGAGTGACTCAGATTCAGAAAATATCCATGCAAAAGATATCCTTAAGAATGTTCTCCTTATTACCGGACCAGTTGGGGTAGTGAACAATATACACTATTTGACATGCTTTTTGTTTTCTAATTATATCTTCAGCCTTCTAATTTCGCTATTGTTGATGTGCTAGTTGACCTTGGCATGTTTCACTGTGTTTTATCAAAACTTCAGATATTTCGTATGATGCCTACAGTTCTTATGATTACAACCGAAATCTCATATACCTTTTTGCATATAGTTAGTTACATTGCTTAAATTTGAAGGAGTGCAATATGAAAACTTACCATGCTATTTGAACTAGCTCTTTCCTTTAAATAAAGTAAAAGGAGCATTTAGTTGAAATCAATGTGGCATCATGGAACATAAGTGTGATACTGCACTCATCATTTATAATTTTTGTTTTTAATCCATTTGGCTTTGTAAAAATATCAAGTGATACTGCCCTTAGCGAAGTTAGCATTTTGTTATTAACGTTTATAAAAGGTTCACACATGTCCTTAGGAAGAAGCCGCATCCTATGCAACAGTGGCAGCACAACAGTAGCAGAAATGGTTTTCTTATAGTTTTTGTTTTTGTTTTAATTTTATGTGACAGTTAGTCAGTTGTTCATGTTCCTAGTTTTATGTAGTGTTAGTGATCATGTTTGTTTATGGTCCCCTAAGTTGTAGGGGAAGTTTTTTCTCCACAGAACTATTTTATTTGACCTTCGATGAATGGAAAGGTAAGTAGAAAAATTTCTTAAGTCTTTGAGTACTTCGAACTCAAGAGGTCTCAGGTTCTCTTTAACGAGCCCGAAAGTAGCAACCATAGGTCGTAAAAGAAATAATCGTGTCATTTGTACCACCGAAAGTCCAGAAAACCCCACCTATAGACTCGTAACCAGATCCATTGCTAGGGACCATAACACATTTCTTCATCTGCAAATTTTCTGAGGAAGTATTGTTTTCATATCATAGACGCTGAAGGCTGTGAAATATTTTATTCAGGTCTTTATGACCTTAAATTGTACCCTACACTTTCACATTCTGTATGTGGTTCTCATGAAAGAATTGATCAAAATAAGGAGTGATATTTGGATCAAGAAGTATTATTTTAGTTTCTGGCAGCTAGTAATGCCCTATCTCTTGTTATCTTTACTTGATGAATGGTTTTCAATCTGCGACATGATTTGGACCACTGTAGCATATATTCTCTTGTTCCAAATGCATCCTGGTTTCTCCCAGTTTCTCAAATTTGTGGTACTCCTACTACAGAGTGGGAAGTCTGCAGCAGTTTATGCTTGTGCAAAGGAACAACAGTTCAAAGTTTTGGAGGTGCTTTACTTACTAACTTCTTCTTGTGCTTTCTTTATAGTCTTACTCTGCATTATTTTTGAAACCTAGATTGCAAGACACTAGAGTTGCAAGTTAATGGAAATTGTTTATTTTAGTGGCCACACTGAACTTTGGAGTTTCTTGTCTATCCCTCATTCTTTTTATTGCGCTTGCACTAGATATTTTGTACTTGTGGGTCAGTTAATGAATGTTAGTTGATTGCACTGGTTTTGCTGGATTAGTTGATTGCACTGGTTTCATTGAATTGGTCACTTTCAAGTGAATAATCAAGAGATTACAACATCCTGTTAATTACTCAGGCCAATGCATCAGAGTCTCGAAATGGAGCTTTTGTGAAGCAAAAACTTGGCGAGGCAGTTGATTCACATTCCTTTCAATGGTTTGCAAGTTATATTCAGCAATTGAGACTTTAAAACTAGCTTGGGTATGAAACATTGTTCACTTCTCAGTCTAAGATTTATATATTTCAGGTCACAG
The DNA here is from genome assembly GCA_024752395.1 of Erythroxylum havanense. Classification (NCBI taxonomy): domain Eukaryota; kingdom Viridiplantae; phylum Streptophyta; class Magnoliopsida; order Malpighiales; family Erythroxylaceae; genus Erythroxylum; species Erythroxylum havanense. Next base: position 11,124,094 of record JANTNU010000006.1, read on the forward strand.
GAAAATCTTGTGAAATCTCTTAAAGATGAAGGTATCAAATGCCCAACATTCTTCCCTAAGGGAGAAGTAATAAAGTATGATGATGAGGAATTTGAAGTAATGCCTATAACAAATGAAGATAAGTCACATGGCAGGCATGCAACACATGGGACAGTTGTAAGTAAGGATATTTCTGTCACAAACTGCTTTCGTCGTTGCAAAACCCTGATTCTTTTTGAGGACGTGGACATCATTTTTCCTCAAGATCGTGGTTTTATTGGTGCAATCCAACAAATTGCTGAAAAAGCAAAGGGACCTGTGATACTGACTAGCAATAGTAAGAGATTTTATGGTCTAAATCATTGCTGCTTCATATTTTTGTGTATTTTATGATGTACTCTTTATCCGCTGCTCTTGACCACTTTGATTGTTGCCAGGTGATAATCCTTTTCTTCCTGATAGTTTTGATAGGTTGGAAGTGTGTTTTTCCAGGCCATCGAATGAAGAGCTTCTTCAACATGCTAACACAGTAAGTGAATCTATTTCCCCCTGCTTCTTTCTCAATTCATTGGAATCACTATATATTGTATTTATTCTTCTATGTAGATTTGTTCTGCAGAAAAGGTCAATATTCCACCTGATCTGGTAGCAAAAGTTATTGAATGCTGTCAGCAGGATATCCGGAAATCTATTATGCTTCTTCAATTCTGGTGCCAGGGTAAACATTTGATTAAAGGTTAAGACAGCAATACCCACACACGTTTATTGTGATTCATGTTATTGATATTTATTTTTATACTTAGTTATGGGAATCTAAGGTTGAGATTAGCTGGTCAAACATTAACATCTGTTAAGAGATTCATTTGTAGACTCCTCAACCACATCCCACCACCTGAATTTTGCTATGAAAATCCTGTTGGGCAAGTTCCAACTAGTTTGGTACTTCCCTAATAACTGGACCTATAATCGCTTTATGTTGATTGGAATTTCTGAACATTTCCCTGTGCTATGAAATATTATATGCTAGGGAAGACTAAAGGGTTCAAAGGGATGGTGCTTTTAGCACCTAAAAGCTAACACAAGTAATTTTTGGCAAGGAAGTTTGTATGGATTGTATTAAGAAATTTGGCAGCAGGGGAAATATGGTGATTTAACATCAAAATACTAGCTTCACAACATTCAAGGAAACATTTAAAAATATCATATCTATCTACATAGCATTTATTAGTCCTTTTTGTTTCCTTTGTTCTCCTTTTTTGGTATGCCAGAAATACATAGATAGTTCTACTTCTTAATCACTAGTCCAAATCCTTTCGGTTTGTTTATCTTTATTTTAAACGTTGAATATTATCTTTTGCGTATGTGGAAAACTGTTTTTATCTTTTTTCTTCTAGTAATCCTGTAAAATTTTCAAAAAGAGTGGGTTCTTATTTTCACATCCATGTTTCTGAAGAATTAATTTGCCCTGATTTTATGTAATTTAACTTACCTGCTCGGCAAGTTTGAACTCAAAAGTAACTGTTGATTGAAGCACATATAGCATGCACTAAGCCTTTTGCTGAACCGGTTTTGCACTAGAATTGGGACAGATCATTCAGCATCTTCTTTTGATTGTGCAGGCACAACTTCACAGCTGTCTAACTTACATTCATTTGATCTTGAGGTTGGGCACCAAATGCTGCCAAAGATTATTCCCTGGGGCTTTCCTTCTCAGTTATCTGAGCTAGTTGACAGGGAGATATCGTCATCATTATTGCAGATGGAAGAAAGACCTTTTTTCACAGAGGTCATTGAAGAATATACAGAAATGCAGAACAAAATTGATGTGCATATTGATCAATCAGATAGTGTGGTAGCCAGGAAGAAGTTAATGTTTAGTAGGAATTCATCTGATCACGACTGGGATGATTTTACTCTTTGTGATGCAGCATGTGATCTTTTCAATTCTTCAAGCAAACCAGTTTCATTTTCTGGTTTGAACAGGAGGAGGAAGCTTGCTGTAATAATGTCTTCTGATTCTGAAGAGGAGTTGCCCAATGACAGATTTCCTAATACTTCGTCTGGGAATTCCAAAGATGAATTGGTACTTGAAGTTGATGGTGCATTTCCTGCTTGTCCATCAACACAAAACTGCCCAATTCCATCTAACAATCTGCAACTTTGTTGTGGAGGCAAGGAACTGGAGGAAAGTAATCACCAAAGCTCAGGAATAGGGATTGATATAGATAACAAAGGAACATGCAAATCAACAGAAATATCATATGTTCCAGAATCGTCATTTGTTCCTGAGACTGAATGTAATGTTGAAACGGATGTGTTATGCAGTAGGTTGCCCTTTGATCAAATGCCTGATGTTTCAGAAGTTTCCATGAGCAATGGGTTTGAACCAAATCTACCAGTTAAAGCTGAGAAGCTTGATAACTCAACAACTAAATTGCATGGAGATTTCAGCTCTTGGGGCACTTTGAGTGATGTAATTACATTATCCAATGAAGAGGTGGATGATTCTCAAAATAATCATGTTGAAGCCATTACACGAGAGTATCATGTGATGGATGAGTGTAGTTGCATGGATTTGACTAGAAAAGTCAATCCAGTGTATCCACCTAGATCCTCTGTGGTGATGGATTTAGTGCGAGAGTCATGGAGAAAACTACGTAATCGTTATATAGATTTAAGGCAAAATGTTGCTTCTGAACACAAAGATGCTTCCAGAATTCTAGGACTCACTTGTGATACCAGCAACTTAATTTCAGAAGTTTCAATGTTACTTTTCAAGTGCCAACCCCAAGTAAGTAGTAATGTCTATGATGCACATTTGCCTATAGCATTTGTATGTACAGTCAACCTTATATGTTTTACAGGGTTCGATGGAATTGTCAATGGCCTTTTCTGATGATCCCAGTGCATTCAGCTGGTGTTGTGAGCAATTTCAGATGGCATCAACATTTGCAGAGCATGGGTTTTACTGCTATGCCAAGGATATAGCTGCTGCAGGAATAAAGAAGGCTCCAGATGATAAAGTTGATTTGAACTGGGGAATGCTGTCTACTGCTAGCATGATGGAAATGGGTAGATTATTTGGAAAGCCTACAAGTAACTGTATGACCGCACATTCCAAGCTGGGTGAGGAGATGAGATTACCAGAAGGTGGAAAATTGTTAAATCGGTAAAAAAAATTCTCATTTGTGCAATTCATTCTCAAACACATCATTGGTAGACTTACTTAGAACATTTTGGTGCAATTAACAGATTTAAGCTTGTATACATTGTTGACATATACAGCATATCATGTAGTCAACAATTGTTATTAATTTCTCTGAAATATTCGAAGTAGGTGCTAAAATTTCTCAACAAAAATTTGCTTGGTTTTAGAACTTGCTACACATTTTTTACCCTTTTCACCAATTTCCATTTTTCTTAGACCTGTAACAAATTGGATAACTGGCTTGCTTGTATAAGGTGTTCTCCATTTTCTTTTTCCTTGGGGCTCTCCTTCTTGTTATTATACAAATCTCCAAGACAGTTTAATCTTATTTGTAGGCAAGCTATAATCAGCCAACTGGCATTACCAGCTTAACTAACTGAGATCATTTCTTGTGAGGCATTTCTTAGCATGCGTTAAATGTCATGTTCTATGATTTGTTGTGTCAACAGTGTACTTTATACTTGTGCAAGCTTACGATCTCCATTTACCATTATTCCTTCAACTTATTTGAACTGCTTCAGGTTCTTATTGACTTTATACTGCATTTTTGTGCGTACTGGGTTTATTTGCTTGCAGTGAATCCAAGAAACGTGCCGCAATACTTCAGTCCATTGTTCCATCACGGTCATACATGACAATGAAGGGTGATGCATTTTATGAATATTTGTCCTCTTTGGGCCACATTGCAAGATCTGAAGCTCTTCGACTGTCTGATGGTGGCAATACCAATACAAGGAGGTATGCACCTCTATCATCACCAAATATTTTGTAACCAAACTCTCATCTAACTTGGTTGTATTCTCCTAATTTAGGCGACGAACTGCCAGGCATTACTTGAGCACTGGCTCACTAATGCTGTCTCCTGATGAAATTCCACTGCTTGGGCGATATAATATCTATGGGAAGTTTTCATCCCAATCAACAGATACCAATATCAAATAGAATTTTACATGCTTATTGACCACCTAGCTAACTCGACGGGATTGAAGTAGGCTCTCCTGTATCAAAGGAGCTAGTCACGTTTTGAAGAATATATTGACATAAAAACAGCCGATGCTGCTTGCCTTTTTCACCAATGTTGGCAACCTAGCATTGCCAATGCCTTTGTCAGGTTGGTTTTCATCGTCGGCATCTAATTAGAATGGGAGCTCTTATACACAACTTGTAAAGTTGATGGGGTCTTTTTTGTTAGTGTTATCTAAATTAGTGCACAGTCCTGAAGAATCCAATATCATGCAAATGTACCGGAGTGACAATCATTATTACATTTATTTTAAACAAGAAAAATAAAAAAGAACTTCCAACTGATTCGAAGATGGTTGTTTTCGGCAAAAGCCTTACCAAGGCTGTATTTGTGGTTACACGTTCATAAATTTTTGGGTTTCCCGTCCAACTTTCTAATGCATCTAAGCCGACAATTTTCAAATCTCTTTATCTTGCTTCTTTCGATGGCAGGAATCATTACAAGTTCATGTTATTAATTAGCGCGTCAGATCTTCTGTCCTACTAATCTTGGCTTTATTCTGTTCCACAATAAAATTTCGACGTTTTTGTTTCATTTAACTCAACGCCTATGTCTCAGCTTCACGTCGCTCTCTTCTCGCCTAAGCCATTTTGCTTCTCGCTCTATTTCTTCTATCAATTACTCATGTACGGTTTGCAACTATTTGCCAACAAGAGCAAAATCTTTAAAAGCCTGGACTTTCATTAGTGAAAGCCCACTCTCTCTGGTTCTCTGCAAGTTGTTCGTTTTTTCTGCAGAGTTGATCATTTCTACTCTGTTGCTTGAAGCTGCCCAGGCTGCTAGAATATGGGTATGCTTTTAGATCCGTTTGCCCACATCTGTTCGAGATTTTGATTGAGATCTCCCTTCGCAATCATGTGGAGGAATTTACATACGTAGGATTATGCGTTTTAGGACTAAACCTTGATTTGTTTTGGTTTTAAGAAAGTATTTGGTTGATTGATATGCCGATAGGCTAATAATTT
>JANTNU010000006.1:11134654-11149356 GCA_024752395.1 Erythroxylum havanense
CCTAATTTCATACTAACCAAAAGACAATTTAAATTGCAAACCTATTTAATAGGGAAAAAGGGATCGGGGTCTAACAGTAGGAGTGAAGGTGAAGATGAGCTTGTAGCTGTCATCAGTTTAAACAGTATTCAGGAATTGCAAGCTAGTGACTTAAGTGAAGTATCCAAAGAACTAATACCAAAAATTGGAATGGAGTTTGAGACACAAGAAGATGCTTGCCAATTCTATTTGGCATATGCTAAGAAAGTTGGGTTTGGGATAAGGAGAAGAAAAAGCCACAAAGTTCAATATGGAAACTTGATTGACAAAATGTTTTGCTATAGTGTTGAAGGTAAACAAGGAAAAGACAAATGAGATATTGATGTAAGAGCAAAACGCCCTAAAACAAGGTTTAGTTGTGAAGTTAAAATGAGAGTCAACTGTCGAAGAAGCAAAAAGTTATGCGTGGTTCAGTTTATTGAGGAGCATAATCACTACCTCTCAAGTCCAAACAAGACGCACTTACACAGATCTCACAGAAAGATAAGTTTATCTGCAGCAATACAAATTGAAATGGCAAATAATGTAGGAATCCCACCGAAGGCATCTCATGATGTCATGGTTAGGTAAGTAGGTAGTTGAGAAAATTTAGGTTTCATACCAGATGATTACAGAAATTACTTACGGTCTAAAAGATCGAGGGATGTGAGAAGAGGTGATACAAGTGGTGTTTTGGAATATTTGCGTAAAATGTAATTTGATTATCCAAATTTTTTTATGCTATCCAAGTTGATGAAGATGATTTAATATCCAAAAATTTTTGGTTAGATGCAAAGATGAGAGAAAATTACTCAAAATTTGGTGATGTGTTTTGTTTTGATACAACTTACAGGAAGAACAATAAAGGTCATCCTCTTGCATTGCTTGTAGGTGTCAATCACCACAAGCAATGTTGGATCCTATTTTTAGAACCCAACCTCAGAATCAAAAATCGAAAAACAAAGTGGTGGAAAGCGAAATAACGAATCTCAAAGCCAAAACAAAATCAAAAGCGAAAGAATCGAAAGCGAATTGAAAGCTTAAGGGGCCAAAGAAATCGAATTGGCTCGGAAACAAAGAAAAAAAACGTGCGGAACTAACCCGACCTCAAAATCAGAAATCGAAGAACAAAGTGACGGAAATTCTGACATCTGAAAACGTGTACCAAAGAAAACTAAATTAGCGTTGGAAACCCTAAAGACACACTCGATCTAAACCAATCCGAATCGGTGTAAAAAAAAAATTCTCTTTTCATTTCTTTATTCATCTTTATTGAATCTCATACAAAGCAAATTAATTTCCCATTTGGAAATTCATCCTCAATCAAATCTCAATTCATAAAAATTCTTCTTATACGATCATATCCCATCATTTTAAACTCTTACTTTTTATTTGCTATACAAACTCACACATGTCAATATACCCACAATTCATACACAAAAAACAAAGAACACTTCAATATTTCAATTCCAGTCACACAATCATCGGACCTCTTGTCCGAAATCTCACAACACAAACAAACACATTTATATACCTATAACACTTCAATAATTCTCAATCAACAATCAGAATCATCGGACCTCTTGTCCGGAATCCAAACACAATCAATCTCATTCAAAATCATATGCAATTTATATACAAAACCATAATTTACTTTTCTATTCTATATACACATCCATAATTCATTTACATACTCCAAAAGAAATACATCACCAAACAAAAGTGACATTTTCAAGCCACGATACAACATTAATCTCAAAATCTGAAATACATACGAATATATAAATCCCAAAATCCTTATTAAGAGTCTAAAACCTTATTCTTACAAATACTGAACTTAACCCTACAACATATATATAAATGAATGGAGGTCTTGACTCGCTTTCATTCGATCTCCTTCTCGATACCTGGAGATGGGGATGAAAGGGGGTGAGCATTACAACTCGTGGATAACATGTTTATAACAGAAAAATAAGCGAAAATCATTTTTTCCAAAACTTTTGCCATTTTATGGAAATTTCACGGTAGTAATTTGACAAAATGCTTATTTTTCAACTTTTCAACTTTTCAAATCATTCATAATCAATTGATAAAAATTTTATGGTTGAAAACCCCAATTGCTTATTTCTCAAAATCTCAAATTTTTCACAATTCATGAACAAATTCCAAAATATGAATGTAGCACATTATAACACACATAAGCATATAACACATCAAAATTTTGGTTTGGGTCGGTCCAGAAACAGAACGTACTGCACATTCCCGCATAGCGATCCTGTGCAGTCGTGAACAGAACGTACTACACTTTCCCGCTTAGCGGTCCGGTGTAGTCGTGAACTTATGAGAGTTCGTAACGGAGCTCCAATGCCACTAGCGGGCAGGCGGGCGAAGCCTAGACAAATGCACTTGACCCTCTTATGGGACTTAACCAAACCCACATAACAGACAATTCACACTTAAAAACAGATTTGCCCGAAGGCACATTTCGAAAATTTAATTTCCATATCATGTCATATTTCATACAAATGTCATTCACAATTTCAATTAAAATTCACATAACAATATTTCAATCACACCCAGAATGTAACATTTTAGCAACAATTTCGAATCAATCAAACAATCATTCAATTGCATCAATTTCATCAAATTATTCAAAACAATGAATTTAACCATTCGAAAACAATAATTTGAAAACCCTTTCACTTTCTTGATTTTTTGAAAACACATACATAGCTTATAATTCAAATTATAAATATAGTACTCACCTCATATCCATGCTTGGAACTTGTTCAAAGCCTCAATTTCTTCATTCCTTTCCTTCATCCATAATAAAATCCCCTAATAAATAAACACCCAAATTAAATAATTCACACCATGAAATCACCAAAATTAACTTTATAAATCACAAACTCATGCCATTCTCAAACTATCTAAACCAAAATCTCTTTAAAAATTCAAAGATCAAAATCTTCTCTTACCTTAAATCTTCACCCAAATTCAGATTTTCTTAGCTCATAATGGAGCTCTCATCTTCCTCCACCTTTTTCTCTCTTGAATCATCTCTAAAATCTTGCTTGAAACTCAAGAAAATCGAAACCCTAGTATCTCTCTTCTCTCTTCTTTCTTCTTTCTTTTCTTTTCTTTCTTTCAATTTTAGGCTTCTTCTCTTCTCATACGAAAGTCCCACATGTATTAAGACAAAAATGCCATTAATGAGTGCAAAATGACCAATTTGCCCTTACATATAAGCTTTGAAACTTTAAAGCTTAAGTGTTCTTCCAATTTTGCCCTTCATGCATTCTTAACACTTTAATTAAATTTAATCCAATCCACTTATGCCATCTGATCTTACTTACATTAACATGTTTAGCTTAGGACATTTTTCAAATCATTAAATCATGCTTAGCTCAGGACATTTTTCAAATCATCAAATTGAAGGAATTTATTAAAACTTCCTTCTATAGAAATGTTCCTTATAGTCTTAATTTCATAATGACACCAAAATCATTTAATTTGGTTCACTACTCCAAAAGTTATACTCCAAATATTTCGGACTATTCTTATGCTAAAATATTTTCCAGCTATTTACTTCCATCCAAAAATTTACATTCTTAAAGACTAAATTGAAACTCGAATCCTTCAGAACATTTGTAGCCCTATTTTTCTAGTTTAATCCAAATTAAGAATCACCTCATTTGGATGACTTGAACAAAATTTATGGCCTAAACAGTTTTAACTCTCACTAATCCAAGACTGAACACTAAACCCGACTTCAATTCAGAAATTGAAAGTCTTAAGGGCTAAATTGAAATTCAATGACTTCATATGACTTGTATCCCCATGTCTCTAGTTTATTTTTGCAATACGAATCAGTTCAATTGGATCTCTACAGACCAAGAATTCACCAAATTACTGAACCATGTTCAAAAACTTTCCCAACTCACTTTGATTTAATCAATCTCTTTCAATTTAATCTAAAAAATCCATAATTTTCCATGGGTAGATAGAGGGATGTCTTATAAATCCAAAGCTTTAAAATCAAGTCAATCGGATGTCGGACGGAAAAGTTATAAGCAAAAGATTGAAAAGGGTAGGATTGGAAAAGAAAAGGAACCAAAATGGCAAAAAAGTGTCGGACAGAAGGAAAAGGAATAGAGTGAAATGGCGTCACACAGGAGGAAAAGGAACGGAGAAAAATGACGTTTCACACGGGCGGTCGCCCTCACGAGCGCTCGCGATCGTGAGGCGTTTGCAGGGGCGAGGCACTCGCCCTCGCAAGGGCACCTGCGAGTTTTCGAATTTTCTTTTTTTTCTACTTAATAAAACCGATTTTCTAAAATTCACAACTCTTAATCCCAAACTCCAAATTTTACAAATTTGATATCAATAGAAATATCCAAGGAAGCTCTACAACTTCCATGAAGAACTCGAAAACCAATTCCATCTCTATAGGGGTAAAAAAAATTCAATCAAAGTTACTACCCCTACTTGTCATCCCAAAACAGTAACTTAACTTCTAAAATTTCTATCTTTCAACTCCAAGGTCCAAACATGTCATACCTTATATAAATACAAAGATCAAAATGAAACCTACAACTTTAAAGAATGACAGAAAAATCAATTTGACCTCTAAGGGAGTCAATTTTCCAATCAAAGTTTCTGTCCACTAATGATCATGCCAAACAGCAACAGGAATTTTTAAAAATCATTACTTCCTATTACATGGTCCAAAATTTCCATACTTTACATCAAGGGAAAAATCAAAACATAACCTAAAACTTTAATTAAGTACTTAAAGGCAATTTTAACCTCTAACTAGGTCAATTTTTCAATCAAAGGTTCTCCCAGAAATTTGTCATCTTAACACAACATCCAAACTTCCAAATTCCATATCTTTCAATTTCCATAACCAAGATTAACATATTATACATCATTGTAAAGCTATGCAATTTCTCTATAACTTTCATTTAGACAACTTATTCCAATTCATACCACATCAGTACAAAATTTGCCTCAAAGGACAGTACGCACAAATGTACACTTTTGGACATTTTCCAAACACAAAGCAAAAATAAAGTAAATTCAAACGACCATAAATTTCAATTCCGATACCAAAAAATATCATACTTCTTGGAGATAGAAAGCTATCAAAATAAACTATAACTTTCATGAAGATTATTTTATCAAATTTTGCCTAAATCAAGCCAAAAAAATTCACAAAGTTTCAGCTCAAAAAGTCAACTTTGCTACTATTCATCCCCCAAAAAGTCAACTTTCTTAATTCTCCAAATTCTCACACTTTCACTATTTATTTCTTACTTTTCAACTTCCATTTCAATCAACTTATTCACTTTAACTTTCATAACCCATACAAATCTACTCAAATATCAAAGTCATCAAAACCAATCAATTCTTTTCTCATCAATTTCCTTAAAGCACAATAACATCTATAACACAATACATATACAAAAATACTCATTTCATACATTTAATATTTCTAAATTCTACTAAAAGATCGGGGTCCAACAAGAAAACAACAATCTTTGGTGTTACATTGTTATATGATGAGACATCGCTAACGTTTGAATGGTTATTTGATACTTTTGCGAAAGCTATGTATGATAAAAGACCTAAAACAATTCTTACAAACCAAGATGCAGCAATGGCAAAGGATCTAGTACTAAGATGGCCTGAAACTCATTATCGTTTATGTATTTGGCATATTTATCAAAATGCAACTGTCCATTTAAGTGGTTTTTTCTCGCAATTCAAAGATTTTTCAAGAGATTTTAGCTCATACATATATGATTTTGAAGAAGAGGTTGATTTTGTAAATGCATAGAATGAGATGTTATGCAAATACGGATTTGATGGCAATGATTGGTTGAGGTGGATGTTTAGGATTAAGGAAAAATGGACTTTAGTGTATGGAAGACAAATATTTTGTGTCAATATAACGACAACACAAAGAAGTGAGAGCATGAATAGTGTTGTCAAGAGGTATGTCAGTTATCAACACAAATTCTTGGAATTTTTCATCACTTTGAGAGACTCCTTGAAGATCGTAGATATGAGGAGTTAAAGGCTAATTTTAAATCAAGTACAAGTATTCCTTCATTATTGTATCCAATTGAAATTTTGAAACATGCAGCAACTGTTTATACTCTTGAGGTATTCAATTCGTTTGAAAATAAGTGGTGTAAGTCTCATTAATTGTTGTATTGAAAGCTTTGGGGATGTTGGATCAATCAAAAAATATCAAATTACCCCTCATAAGAAGAGTTATTGCCATACAATTACTTATGATTCATCAAATGGAAAAGTTGATTATAGCTGTAGAAAATTTGAGTTTACTGGAATTTTACGTTCTCATGTTTTGAAAGTTTTTACTGTGAAAAATATTATGGAGATCCCAAGTCAGTACGTATTGAAAAGGTGGACACATAAAGCGAAGCTTGGATTTATGGGAATTGAAAATTTTGGAACTAGCATAAGCAATTTGGATCCGAAGATATGTCAAAGTATGCGGTATAAAGAATTGTGTGGGCTATATGTTCAATTGGTTACAAAAGCATATGAGAGTTAAGAGACTTACAAAATTGTTAAAGATTGTATTTTGAAGATGTTGGAAATCATCGATGCTCGACTACAAGGTAATGGATCAATTGTCCAATAGTCAATTGCAAGCTCCAATGTTAGATTACAAACAGAAGAGGTGGTTCAATATTCGAGTGTTATAACAAATCACTTGAACCAAAATGAGATTGAAATTGATGAAAAGAACAGTATTGGAATTAAAGGAACCAAAATCAAGAAGAAAACTATTTCAGGTAAGAGATTGAGGGGTGGGTTGGAGAAGGCTATGAAAAAAAAAGGAAATCAACCAAAAAAGTTTAGACTCAGGTAAATTTTACAATTGCAACACCAACATTACCATTTAATCTTGAGATTGTATTTATAACTTTTTTTCTTGAATTCCATATCCCTTATATTTTTACTTTTTAATAAAAAAGATTGAATGTTTTAACAATTATTCTACTATTTGATTATATATTATTTAACTTTTTTGATGATAGGTTGTCTCTACCAATTCAAGTCAAACAAATACAATAGTAGCACTAACATTATCATTTAATCTTAAGGTTTGATTTGTAATTTTGTTTTTCGATTTCATGTCCTTTACACGTCTACTTTTCAATTAAAAAGTATTCAACATTTTAACAATTACTCTAGTATTTTGATTATATACTCTTCCACTTTTTTGATGATAGGTTGTCTCTACCAATTCAAGTCAAACAAATACAATTGCAGCCCCATTTAATCTTGAGGTTCGATTTGCAATTTTGTTTTCCAATTTCATGTCCTTTACTTGTCTACTTTTTAATGAAAAAGATTAATGTTTTAATAATTACTCTAGTATTTCGATTATATACTCTTTTGCTTTTTTGATGATAGGTTGTCTATGCTAATTCAAGTCAAACAAATACAATTGTAGCACCAACATTACCATTTAATCTTAAGGTTCGATTTGTAATTTTGTTTTTCAATTTCATGTCCCTTACATATCTACTTTTTAATAAAAAAATTCAATGTTTTAACAATTAGTTTAGTATTTCGATTGTATACTCTTTCACTTTTTTGATGATAAGTTGTCTCTGTCAATTCAAGTCAAACAAATTCTATTGCACCACCAAGATTACCATTTAATCTTGAGGTTTTATTTGTAAATTTTTTTCTTTAATTCCATGTCCCTTACACGTGCACTTTTTAATAAAAAAGATTCTATGCACTTTTTAATAAAAAAGATTCTATGTTATAACAATTAGTCTAGTATTTTGATTATATACTCTTTAACTTTTTTGATGATAGGTTGTCTTTGCCAATTCATGTCAAACAAATTCTATTGAAGGTGTTTCATTATTTATGGACATGACCTCCTCCCAATTGGTATTTATCTTTTGCCAGAATACTATTACTAATGACTTTATATTTAGTAACTTATTCATAATTTACTAATGATACTATTGTTTTTTAATTCTTATAGGCACAACAATCATATGGTGTGAGCGATATGATGATAAATAAATCACGAAAAAATAGTAAAATTAACTATGATGGTGCAAATATAGGTGGTTTTATTGAGATATGTGATTGTCTAGCTCCATGTGTCGGGGGCATATTTTGTAAATACAAAGTGAAAAAAAAGTAGAGTATTTAAGTTAATTTGTACATCTTTATCAACAAGGTGCACAATTTGTTTTCTACTGACAATTGGCAATTTCTTTCTTAAACTCTTATTATTATGTAAATTTTAAATATTTTGTTGATTATGTATTGTTTATAAATGATGAATCCTTATGTTAAAAAAATTGTGCCAAAATGCGAAATGTTTAATTTTTGAAATTGTCATGGAACTTCTTATAATGGTGTTGAACTTTTTTTTGGGGATGACATTGTGGGGGGGAAATATTAGCAGAAATGAAAATGTAAATGAAGCCATAATTTAAATGAAGCTGTTAGAAATTCATGGTGGACTGGATAAAAAGAATCCAGCTTGTTTATAAATTTGTATTCATAAGTTACAATCTTGAAAGTAACATTCTTGAAAACAAATCAACACTAATCGACTTTGAGAATAAATCATAGTCTACAAGTATAATTGTCACAAAAGATCTTTGGATTCATAAGCTAAACAATTATAATACAAGTATTGGCCTTAACTCCAGTTTTCCTCCAATGTGCACCAAAGAGAGCAAAGAGAAGCAAGAAGTTGAACCAATTGCATCTAAAAAAATGACAACCTTCATAATCGAAAGCATAAAATGTTACATTGAATATTTAATGCAACTCTGCATGATTGCTGAGAATTTTTCACATTCTACATATTTAATTTTTGAATTAATTTTTCTCAGTAATGTTGCTAGCTTCAGGTCTCTCATTGTGACTCAACACCATTGCTTCTAGCTCTGTGGAAGTTATTGTTGCAGTTGTAGCATGATTCTCTGTTTTGTTTGGAGTCAACTTTGCCCAATCCATGAATATGACACATGCCGATGCATAACCCAAAAAATGGCAAATACAAGATAACACAAAGTTATAAAGATTGAGAGAACTGAACTTTCTCCAAAAAGAGGCATATCAATTTTCTTCTCAAGGCATTTTCTCCATTTCCTACCATTTTATGCTAAGAAATGACATTTTCTCTTTTGCATTTTCTCTTTAGTCAAAAGCTCGACTTTTATTTAGAGATGTCTTAGTATGTCAAATTTTTTGCTAACAAACGACATTCAAATCAATATCTTTCACAAATTTCCACATATCAAGAACGAAGAAAAAAGTTTATGATATACCCTGAATGGAAAAGGCAACTATGCATCAGGAAAATCTACTTAGGATAGACAAGTAAAACAATGATTTCCAACAATTAAAATGATTGTGAAAACCAGCTTTGAAATGTACTACAATGTGTTTTGACATATCTTTTGCCAGAGGAAAAATCAAAGCTCTTGTAATTAGCAAAAGTCGTTATATAAGTACATAACGGTAACTAATTGTTAATCTCATTAACACATGAAAACTTCCATTCTAAAATTAATGTGTTGTCTGATAGATGGAGTCTTGCAAGAGATGACATGGATAGATATTGATTAATTAAAGTCCAAGAAATTCATCCAACTTTAGAAAACTTGATTTGATTGAAGAATTATGTCATGCTACACCTAGCATAAGTTTATTGTCCATTTTTGCCCAGTCCACAAAAATAGCTATCACGTGTGCATATGAGTTTCCCAGAAGCATATATTAATAAGTATGAGAAAGCAGAGAATTCAATACCTCAATACCACCAATGCAGAAGAGCACAATCAAAATCCAGACAAACCAACTTGGCATGAAATAGTACAGTAGCACCAAAAAAGTGGAAACTAATATAACAAAAATCACAGTAGTCATTCAATTAATCTCAACAATTTCTTTCTCTGAATATCTCTTAATGTTGAACCTGCCTATGTGTAATTTCATTCATTGTCATCTACATTTGATTTAGAGTGTTCATTAACTTTTGTGTTGCCTTCTATATTTGATTTAAAGGTCATTCCAAGGCGGCCCCTGTCACAATATGTACTTCATGTCATGAACCACCTAGAAATTGCCCTGAAAAAAGAAAAAATCAATATCCCAATAAGTATAGTTACTCATATTGTAGTAATAGGCCCATCCTTTAAAAAAATCAATATCCCAGTAATTATAGTTATCCATATTGCAGTAATAGGCTCATGCTTTCCACCTTTAAATGGTGTATTTTTAGATATGGCATTGAGTGCTATGGTACCTATAGTTCCCTTTCTAGTAACGTAAATAAATACTAACTAAAACTTTTCAAGTTGAAAAACCAACACCAAGTACTTCATTGAACATGAGCTTCATCTAAAAGAGAATGTATATACCTCTGACGGGTCCCTGAGGGAGTAATATGCATTACTTTCCTTAGGCGCAGATGTTACTAAGAAGCTATAACCATATTTCCTCTCTCTCAGAACCTACTGAGCAGACACACGATTAATCAATTAGATAAACACGTAACACCATAGTACACACAACTTATTCCAACAAACAAAAATATTCTCTTGCCTTGAAAGCATCTTCATCTGTCTTGTCATCTCCAACATAAATTGGAAGCACGTCGTTATAATTGTTTTGTCCTGAAACAATTTTTAAATGTTAATGACACGATATGATTTTCTCTCAAACAATATTATTTACAAAAATTCAAGGTAAAGTCTACTAACCTAGTGATTCTAGTAAAAATAGTGTTGACTAATCAGTGAGAACAGGAGCAGTGTGATTTGATTTAAGGTCCATTAACTCCATATTTATTTCAACACTTTAGTGACGTCTGAATAAAGAGAAGTTAATGGCGGAGAGCCTTCACAAAATACTGCTCTTTAGCATGGACATTGTCCTGCACAGCAAAATACTGTTGAAATTGCATAGAACTTTGTCTATGGAGCAAGTTATAAGAACTTCCATAGTTACAATGATAGATGTATCAATATGCACCTTCAATCAGAACCAACAAAAGTCGTACTTGTTCAAGTGTATGTTGAGCAAGATCAGTTGTCGATATCATCACTCCCACAGTAAAAGATCCCAGTTCAAGCTAAGCCCCAACTTATCACCACATTGAAACATAAAAGCAATTTATAATATAGAGTCTACACTTCCAGGAAAAGCAAGTGATTGGCTGGTGGGGTGAGATTCATCTTTTATCTGATTTGGGTTTCTTGTTTTTAACGAGCTAAATTCAAATTAGTCATGGTGATCAAAAAAGTTCAACTCTTCGATATACATGCTGAGTAGTATAATAAATGCATCATATAAACAAAAAATAAATTCTGAAACAAGGCTTACCCAAGCACCAAGCAAGCAGAATGCCACTGGTGCCAACTGATGTTAAGATGTATAGTATGTTTATAATGACAACTTCAAGTTACAGAGTATTCTTTAAGAAAATAGTAGTTGACTTATTCCTCACAAATTAGAGGACTCCAATCTTGATCTTGCCCAAATCATTTTTACAACATAGGGCACTCTTATTACTGGAAGTTCCTCTGGTGACCTTCTGTGTGTAAGGTGTATAGTAGAACTAGTACAATTTCCATCAACAGGTTTGCCAATGTAATAATGATGCAACTTTCAAATGGCCTTTTTGTTGTGGTCAAATTGTAGGAATGCAGAGTGGGAAAGAAGGGTAATACTTGGGATCTTGATATATTATGTACAGGAGAGTTATACAACTAGAAAGAATTGAGAATGAATTGGGTTGAGCTATCACATAATGCTTATAAATAATAAGTTCGTTTATCAAGAATGAAGGGATGGTTAGTTACTTCTTTTGTCTGTTATAGCTTCTATCACTTCTCGAGATGGAACTCTCAAGCTCGATTTCATGACATCATAAACCGTAAAGCCAATTGCCATAGATGATACAACCTGAAAAGACACACGCCAAGCATTCATATAGTAGAAGACAAAAATTGAAAATTGAAAATTTTTAAAATGAATAAGGAGGGATTGCTACTTTCAAGTAGTTGATGCTCAACCCAGAAAACAATTGCTTCCACCCTTGCTTTTGCACAATCAAGAGAAGTGTTTCGATTGTTCCTTTCAACTTTGCATTATTGGTCCCCAAAAACCTTTGAACCTACAAAATGACTTTCATTTATTACTACCAGGTTTTTATCATTCCCGATAACCCTTGTCGTTATCAATGACATGTCATTTACTACTTCCGCAAATAGTTCAATGCAACTTACCTGCATTTGTCTTGTAACAACATCAAGAGGATATTTGAAGGTTTGACCTAATAAACTAACAATAGACCTGCGTACTAATTTCACTATAGTATGTTTCTTATTCTCCTCATAGAAGTAAAATTTCAAGCTAGCATAAGGGAAGATCCCATAAAGTGATGGAGCTGACAATAATGTTTAGTTGTTAATAGAACCTCCTAAGAGCTCAAAGTAGGCAATTAAGCATATAAGAGCAGTAGAACTTGAAGTTAATTATGATTAAGAACTTACCTACACCTCGATAGTATGCAAAAATGTAACTCTTAATTAGAAGTTTACCATCATAAAGCATAAAAATGAAGCGAATAGACTAGTTTTACCGGTGAAGATAACTTTATCATAAGTTTTAAAAACCATAGTACATAAGTACGAGACAACATAGTCAGAATGGCCAAAAAGGCAACCAACAACACCATCCTAGGAAAACATGGATATCGTCTGTGAGTATGAAAAAAAAAAAGCATCTCATAATCATGTTGGTTAATTATTGTGAGATCTCACACCACCAATAGAATGAATATGGCACTTAGTGAAGTAACTTAAGATGGCAATGCCATGAGTCATGACATATGAATATGTGAATCCCTGAAAAGGCACTCAATAATTGTGCAATCTTTAAGAATCCAGTAAAGACATTTCATAATGTCAGCATCAAATCAAGGTTGATGTTTCACATTATTCAGACTATAAGTATGTTATGTTGAACCTTGATGAGAATACCCATGTTAGAGAAAAATGATCTATGTATTAGACCTTAACTAGAATAGACTGAGAATAACACTTCGTTTAGATGAGTTGAAGCATATATCCATTAAGCAATTTATACACCACTGGTAAAGTAAAGCAAGATAAAAAGAAAAGAGAAAGATAGAGAAGATAAATACCTTCTTAGTAGGCAATATATACACCACTGGTAGAGAAGATAAGCAATATATTCACCACTGGGAAATAATCTCATATTTTATTGATTGCTCAAGTATCGGCAATAAATACCTACAAGATCAGGGTACCAATCGTGACTTGACCATGAAGGGCATTTATGCTATTCCTTTCCATCAAAAATTTCAAAACATGTGGCAAATCTGACAAAACATGGTCTAGTTACAGTACCAAAGTGTTGGGACTCCAATCTAGAAGAAAAAAGTACATGACTCTAATTTAGAAGAACAAAATCATGCCAACTACAATAAGTCAGGAGCAACTTATTTAACACAATGGTAGTTAAATGTTATGACATCAGCATTCAAATTTTATCACAAAGGAATATTGAAAAGTTAATTATGAATTTTGATTCATGAGATTGTTAGGAACATTCAGCAACCTCTTTTAAAGGAACAGTCATTATCATCACATGAAAAAGGAACTGCAATCAAGTACCTAAGAGAGAAATATAAATACGAGGCTCATGACTTAAACAACAATCATAAGAAGGAAGATAGCTTGACACAGATCTAGAACTAAGATGAGTTGTTTAAGTACACAAGCTTGATGACAATGAAGTTCTAAATCCACTTCCCAAATGAGCACTCATACATGTCATCCTCAATTCACTATCCCCAAAATCCACTTCAGTATACTAAAGCATTAGCACCTATTGGAGAGACTCCTTTGAATAGACTCTATTTAACAATTCAAGTTTATAAACTATAAATTTTTTTGGCATATTACAAAATTGTTCATAAGCTAACAAAACTTATTGGTACATGGATAACCAGCTGAAAAATAATGAGAAGAATAAGCTACATTTCTAACTTAATGTTGTTTTTCCACCCTTCTGTACAAAGATAACAATAATTTGATAAAGAAGCACTAATTACAACATTATTTGAGTATACAAATAAAAAACGAGTAGTATGAGAAAATTACTCAATAAGCACAAGCTTTAATGCAGTAGCTTACTAATTATGGCCCACGAATATACAATCTAAAAATAAAATACATGAAGTTATTTAAATATATTGTGAGCAGATATTTTCCACTACTGTGGAAGACATGGACAAGAAAGAACCAACAAATACTCCCTCTCAGGGTTTTCCACCGCATAACTGAGATGAGCAAATACATACCTATCAAAAACTTCAAGATAATGTAATTTGAATGGAACAAGAATTGTATGAAGGATAGTGACCAATTGTCACAGCTAAATCAATATTCTTCAGTAATGGAAGTATATTACTGACTTTTAAAATGCAAAATTTGATAAGGGGAAAATGTAAAAGGTCAATTCTTTAACAAAAAAGTTTCATCTTGGAGAATAATTTGTTAGCGAAGGGTCAATTCAAATCTACAAGAAGCTAATTTTCTTTCCTTTATTAACATAAAAGAGACCTTTTC
>JANTNU010000006.1:11255741-11273239 GCA_024752395.1 Erythroxylum havanense
TTTTAATACTAAAGGTGTCGACCCCACGAAAAGCTGGTGAACTAATCTAATTATAAGTTATCCAAGGCCTAAAAGGATTATTAAAAAGAAGATAAAATCTAAACATAAAAGTAAATTCGTGAATATGGATTGATTGGAATTAAAACATACAATAATCACACAAGGAATCAAATTGAACACCACCAAATTAACAATGGAAATCACATAAGGAACATTAACCAATTATGAGATGAGGGATTTATCCTATCATCAAATTCTAACATGATTCATTTTGAGTTAATATGGTATCGATCCTAGAATTTTAAAGGGTGGATTACTCTCTCTCGAGTTATAATCATTAAATCCTAAATCATAACGCCTAATTGAATTGGGAATTTGCAATCTCTCAATTAACATAACATTTACAAATTTAATCAGATCTTAAGCCCTCTAATAGGCTACTGGGTCCTCACACGAGATATCTCTTCATATAAATTCTTGATTTGATTATTTGCATGATCTATTAAATTGTTTAAATCTCATTACCCAATTTAATCATTTTTCTATCAGTTCACTCTCTTGATTTGTTACGGTAGCATACAAATACAAAAAATAATCACAACACCCAATTTATTAACATCATAAGAAATCACATTAACATTGATTTAAGAACAAATCCCTAAAGAAGTTTAGAACATCATCACTAAACCCAAATCCATCACTATCAAATCCATCTTATACAATCAAAAGAAAGAACAATAAAGATGAAATGAAATGTCATTTGGAAGGGTCGACATAGATTGAAAATATAGCATGTAACATCCCAATATCCTATGTTAGGGGTTAGGACCCCAGAATAGTATAAATGAGAGTATATTGAGAAATTAGAAGTGCATTTCATGCATCTTATGGTATAACGTGTGAATATTTATTTTTGGCTTATTAAAATAATTGTACATGTATTCATTGACATTTTCCTG
The DNA here is from genome assembly GCA_024752395.1 of Erythroxylum havanense. Lineage (NCBI taxonomy): Eukaryota > Viridiplantae > Streptophyta > Magnoliopsida > Malpighiales > Erythroxylaceae > Erythroxylum > Erythroxylum havanense. The sequence goes on from JANTNU010000006.1 coordinate 11,256,701, forward strand.
GTATCATTGATTTATAAATGCGATTAAAATGTGAATTGTGTATTATTTGTGTTAAAAATTTATTTGAAGAGTATTATGATTATTTTGGAATTTTTGGTAAATTTTAGAGAATTTTTGAAATTTTGGGGTATTTTGGACTAGGAAAAATGTAAGATATTTGACAAATAGAAGTGTGACATGTGGCAATCTTATTTGTGTGACAAATATATTACATGCAAAGAGGACATGTAGCAAGTGTTTTGGATGGAAAATTCATCAGCTCTCTTCTTGTCTTCACCGAAATTTCTTATAACCAAAACTCTTTCTTGACTCACCCATTACCAAATCAACCAGTTGCTTATGTTTGAGCATTTTATTCACTCTCACTACTGGAAACCTTGTTAAACCAAGTAAGTGACTTTTGATGATGTTTTAACACTGTAAATGAATACATGCATGAGTGGTTTGAGAGGTGTAGTTACGGTGAATGAAGGATGAAAATATGGATATGTTGTTTCTACATATTGAGGATCAATATGTCATAAGATAGTGTTGAAGTGAGTTTTGAGCTTAAAAAATCATTGAAACCATGTTAGGAAGGGTGTAGAAATTCATGAAAATTGATGAACATGTGCTCTATTTTTCACTGCACATATGTGAATCTGTTGAGTAAGGTTAGAAATGAATTAAAGTGAGTATAGTGGTGAGGAATGAGAAGTCGGTGAGGTCATCATATAGAGATGATAAAATGAAAAGTGTTTGATGATGTGAAAGAGTAAAAGAAGGTGGAAAAAATGCATCAAAAGATAGAAAAATGTAGAGAATGGAAATATGTGTGAGTGAGGATTGGATTTTTGATGTTTATGATGAATCTTGGATTTTTGATTCGTTGTGTTATGTTAAACTGAAAGAGAAGTAGAAAAGGTGATTTATGTGTTAGTTGAATAAGTTAAGAGAGTTAAATATGAAAAACAAGGAAGGAAAAAATGAAGAAATGTGCAATTTACAGTAAAGAAGTTGAAAACCTGTGTTTTGTTAATTTAGAGAGAGAAGAGAAGAGAAATTGCACCAAAGGCTTATTGAAAAGACACTATTTTGAACATCTTTCATTCATTTTGTTATAGCTTTGTCTCCCGAGCTCCAAATGAATTGAAAATTGAATCTATACAATCTTAAACACCGTTTTTCCTCTCCATAAAAATTGAAAGCCATCTGAATTGATTTGAAAAAGATTGATTGGATGAAAGTGAGGAAGATTGCTGGAATATTATGAACTTGAATATTTTCATTGAACATGCATCAGTATTTTGATTATATCATGATTTGTAGATTTTCAAATGAGTTGATTCTTGATTCAAATTCAATAAGAGGCATGTGGATACAACTTTCTTGAAGAAGTTGATTTTAATTCTATCCCTAAAAATTTCAAAATTTGGCATGAAATTGAGTCTTCGCTTAGGCTGTAGCACTACTAGGGACAAAAATCATATCCTGTTGTTATTGAATAAACTGTATTGAATTAGGCCAAATCAGATAAAGATGTCTTCAAAAAAATTGAATCTTATTCTCTTAGTTTTCAATTGGTATAAAGTTTGTAATTTTAGGATAATGGAATTGAGAGATATGGATTGTATAACTTTGAATACATGATCATGCCGTAGCTCAAATTTCAAATGTACTAAGTCTGTAGTATTTTAAGCATAACTCATAGAACAATGAACCAAATTGTATGATTTTGGTGTCACTGGAAATTTAACGCATAGGGGAACAATTGTCCAGAAGAAAGTGTTAGTAAAATACACCATTTTCCTTGTTATAATGATCATGTAAAGTAGAACAGAAAATTTGTGTTGAAAAGAATGCTATAATAGTTAATGAGTGTATGAATTTTGACATATTTGGAGTATAATTGATATTTACATCGGTTTATTATAGAAGTATACCCGGGCTTATGTCATTGCAAATGCATGTTCCATGATACATTTATAAAAATGCATATTCAGTTACGTGAACAATGTGGTAACATGAAATTGTATTTGATTCCATATAAAAGAGCAAGTAGAGCGACCAATTCTAGATATTCTCAGAACTTTAAGGTAATAAGCAAAAAGGTAATTATGAGTAATCTAAGATGGTCAAACCTTGACTTGTTTTGTTTATTACTGAATTGAATTTGATATTGATGAATGTGTATTGAATTCCGGGCATAAAATGTTCAAGGAGTGTTGATGTATGATTAAAACATTTGAAGTACTACTTGTAGGTAAATGAGATTGACTATTTGATTCTCGATGTGAATGTTGAATTCCAGACTAAAATTCCATTGACAAATGTGAATGAGAAATAATGTGAATGTGACTAAATGAATATGATGATTGAATTTGTGAATGCATTTTATTTTTAGTGTATGAAATATAAAGGCAATTGTGACTAATGTTGCCAGTTAAAAAAATAGCTTAAAGCTTAGACACCTGTGGAAAGAGCCAAAGGGTCAATGTGTACAATGAGCCCTATATCTTCGATAGATAAAGGATGGTATAAAAAATTTCAGTATTCACAACAGATACGAGACAGTGAAAAAGGCACACAGTCACAACAACGTAACAAATGAATATGTCTCATAAAATATGAAATGAATAAATTGAATGATTACACTATTGTGAGAACTTTTCTTGAATGAATCTGTGATAAATTATTGATGATTGTGTTATGAAAAATTGTAATGAAATGATGAATTGTTTGGACTATATGATTAAAATATGACCATTTTGTACAAAGTGTTTTATGATATTACTTGATGATAGTCAAGTTGATGTGAATTATGTGGTAACATGATTATCAATCATTTTGTGGTTTGAAAAGAGTAAACCATCGAGGATGGTTACCCTACTGAGTTCGCAAAACTCACCAAAAATTGAAACATTGATAATTTCATGTTCGAGAGAGCAACGATTTAGCTTCTAAGACTGCATTAGAAGCAATTTTGTACAACTTTTGAAGTAAAGGCAAGGCTTAAAGGTCGATCAGCTGGGAATGAAGAACTAGTTATTGTTTTTAACTTTTTTTAATTCCTCAAGTATGTAGTATACTTTGTAGACTGAGTTGTAAACGCTTATAGGATGATGTTGTATAAATGTGGATGATGGATAATGCTACATTGTAAATGATGGTTTATGAAATGAAATGAGGAAACTTTTGGATTTTAGATCTTGTGCTATTTATGATTTTGTTTGTGATGCCATGCGATAAAGTGAAGGTGATATAATTAGCACACCAATTCTGTTGGACATATGCATGTGTGATCGTATGGCGCACGTGCTTGTGTCGGGTGAGAGTGGGGCATTATATAGCAACACTTTAGCCCTTATTCTCCTTCTTCCTTTCTCTTCCTTCTCTCTTCTTCTTCCTCTCTCCTTGGATCTTTCTCAAAGTGGCAGAAAATGGAGCTACCTTTTAGGTCTTCATTCTTTTCTTTATATATCTTTTCCATTTAAAGAGAACATTTGAGTTTTCTTGGGCCCAAATATTGGGAACCATTTTCGAAACCCAACTCTTTAAACATAAGATGTGAGCTTATTCCTTTAAAATCCATCAAAGTTTTAGTAATCACTTGGGCCCATTACAAAACTGAACTTATTCTAATGAAGTCTCCTTAACTATCATCAATTCCTCTTCTTGCTCTGATACCACAGCTGTTGGGTCCCGATTTCGGAAGCCAATTCTTTCAAAATCATGAAACGTGAGCGTATTCCTATAGGATTATTTCCATAAACCCTTATTAGGCATCATCCCACAAGAGTGACGTACCCATGACAATCAAACATAAAAACAAACTTATTAGTTCAACTCAACCATATAACGAGGAAGTCAATATGAACTTACATAACTAAACTACTTCAATCTATCATTTCATTTCTAAAGCAACAAAGTTAGAAAAACTTCATTTACATATCAAAAGCCACACCATTGGTTTATTACAAAAAATACAAAAATAGAATATTTGAAAAAATTCCCTTAGGCTCTTGATCACTTAATCTGTTAGCTATCAACTAAAGATGGGATAGAAAGGGGGTGAGCTTGACAGCTAGTGGGTAACAGTTTATAACAGAAAAATAAACAAACCTTTGAAAACATTCACTTGTCAAAAAAAATTCTCATTGAGTTCATAAAGCACTTGTTTCCAAAAATTCTCATCATGTAGTCAAAATCTCAAACTACAAAATATGAATGCATCAAATTTGTTCACATAACATAAACACATAAGTACAATCAGAATGGTTTGGGTAGATCCATAAACATGGCGCACTACATATTTCCACATAATGGTCCTATGTAGCCATAAATTTGCGGGAGTCCATGAAGGAGTTCCGTGCCATTAGTAGGCAGGTGGGAGAAGCCTATAACTTGGTCAACGTGCACGTGAAATTCTTGAGGGGCTACCACAAACCCACATAACACATATTTCATAACTTGTAAATTTATTGCCTAAAATGGTACTTTTTGAAAACTTGCTTTTCTTATACTTGATAAATTTTGGAAACCATTCTTGCAAACATGATTTCATAAACATGTGTCTTTTTAAAAAGAAATCCTTTTTCAGATTCTTTTCATCAATGATCAACACAATTAATGTAGCAAACATATAACAATTTCACAATTCATTCAAAAAGCAATAAATCCAACACTTATGATGCAATTGAAATCATTCAACTTTCTTGATTCAAAGAAAACATTTAGTGGTTTATTTACTCTATTATAAACATGTACCCACCTTGATTTCTTTACTTATGGACTTGCTCAAAAATGTGTTTTCTGTTGTTCCTCTTGCTTCTTTTGATCCCTTTATACAATAACAAAAATCCCACTCAATAGAGTTTTCAATTGAAAATCCCTCAAACACAATCTCTAAAATTGGTTCTAAAATACTTTAACCCAAGCATTTTCTAAACTTCATGAACTAAAATCCTTCCAAAAATCTAAAAATTTTAAAATTATTTTACCTTCATTCTTCACCAAATGAAGGGATCTTTAGTTCAAAAGGAAAGATCTTCTCTTCCTCTACTTGTTTCCCTTTTTGAATAACCTCAAATCTCTCTTAAAGGTTTACACAATTGAAACCCTAGTTTGTTTTATCTTCTTCTCTTCATATTTCTCTCTCTTCTTCATGACACTCTTTTTTTCTCTTCAATTTTTGTTCTTCTCTCTTCTTAAAATGCAAGACAACACTTCTTCTTCTAATTTTGCCCCTAATGATTGAGAATTGTTCCACTTACCCTTCCATTTATACCTTATGTCTTTATGCTTAAGTGTCTTGTCAAAAGTAACCTTGAACATTTTGACATAACACTTTATTCTAGAAAAATGTTTCCCATTGTCTTAAGTTTCTAATGACATAAAAATCAATCCATTTGGTTCAGGACTCTAAAAGTATTGCCCCAAACATTTTTAGACTATTCTTATCTTGAAATGGTACACTATACTTAAATTCCTCCCAGAAATTGAAAGTCTTAGAGATTGAATTAGATTTCGATTTCTTCATACCATTTGTAGCTCTATGTCTCTAGTTTATCTTGAAATAAGGATCATCTTATTCAGATCTATATCGATGATGGCATCATCAAAAAACCGAAGTATGTTCAGTAAAACATCCCATTCATACTCTTCCAACTGATACCCTTACTTTGATTCAATCCATCTTTTTTGAGTTCCCACAAAAAGCTATCAAATTATATAGAGGGACGTAAAAATGTGTTAAGAAGCTATTGGTTCAAGAATGACTTCATTTAGAGTTCGGATAACAATGTTATGGCCAAAAGAATCAAACATGATTTTTCCCTCAATCATATTGAACCTGTCGCGGGACAAATGACATAACTCTCTCTACAGATGTCGGATTAAGATCATATTAGGACGGTTTGATAGAAGACTTCTATATCTACAACTTTCATGAGAATTGTGAAGATAGATTCTATTGTTTAAAGTATCAAATTTGGACTAGAAGATGTTCTGGTCAACGTAAGACGAAGCAAAAAGTCAATCTAAGATGAATTGAGAAAAACAGATGAAGCATAGAACAAACGAAGTGAAAAATAGACGAAGCAAAGAGTAGATGAAGCAAAGAGCAAACGAAGCAAAAAGTATCTGAAACAAAGTCAAATTAAGATGAAACAAAGTCAACTTAAGACGATGCAACTCTTAAGACGAAGCAGAGTCAACTTAAGACGAAGAAATGTCAACTTAAGATGATGTAACTCTTAAGACGAAGCAGAGTCAACTTAAGATGAAACAAAGTTAACTTAAGACGATGTAATTCTTAAAATGAAGTGGAGTCAACTTAAGAAAAAACAAAGTCAACTTAAGATGATGCAACTCTTAAAATGAATGATGTCATGATAGACGATACAATTTTATAGACGATATGACATCATCACAGATGATACGTCTTTACAGACGATACCACTTTATAATCCTAAGCATTTTCCCTTATAATGACCATAAATTTCGACCTAAATGTCCAAAAATTACATAATTTATACCTTTAAAAACCTAAAAGAAAGACCTAAATCAATCGAGAATTTCCATCGAATTCATAACATGAATTTTACATTCATCTACCAATGTACTGTACCTAGTTCTCAAATTCATGATAAATTTTGAGATTCTTAAGGATAGAATTCAAATTGAATGTCTTCATGAGAAATGTAGCCATATGTTTTGGTTTAATGCAAATCAATAATTATCTCGTTTCGATAGCCAGAGAAAAAGTTATTGCTAAAAGACTTAAACAAACTTAGTGAACATTTTCCAAATCAACTACCTATTTTGTTTCAAAAACTTTCCTTACCACAAATCATACCAAGATCACCTTTTCTACTTCATTTAGTCCTCATTCTCAACTCAATATCATCCATAAAAAATTATAATCCATGATTAATCATGAACACCAATAACAAAATATACACACATATACATATCCTTCATCAACTTACTACACATATTCAACTTCATTTTTGCTTTCATTTTACTTCTAACTTTCACCTTAATTTTTCCTATTTCATAACCTCTCATCTACCAAAAGCACCAAAGCAAAGCATGAATCTATCCACACTTCTTATTTACTACTTTAATCTTGTCTATCATTTCTAATTCAAGAATTTTTATCACTTGTTCTTTACTCATGACTAATTGCCAAAATTTCTTATTTAATAGTTCTAATATTCTAAGAAAAGTTCGGGGTCCAATACCAAAAATCTTAAATATTCCTTGAAAAGTTGCGTTTTAGAAGTCGGTCTGCATCTACTTTCCACTCAATTTTGCTCTCTATCTTTATCATGGCATATAGGGCCACAATCATGGCAGACCACTAAGCTTCTATCACAATTGTGACCTAGGGCCTTGCTTTAGGTTTCCTCTGAATTCTCTCCATTCTTCAATATTTGATCTAAAATACTAACACATGAAGGCTCCTCAAATACACAAATTTGAAGCTCAATAGCATGTTATAACCTACAAAACACTCAAAACACAAATATCCAACTAAATAACATAATCGTAACCTAAACATGCACTAATAATTCAATTTAACAACTAAACACATACAAAACTACCCGTTAAAATATTATGCAACCTATAATTATCAATATCCCCACACTTAAACTTTTGCCTATCCTCAAGCAAAATCAAAAGAAGCAAAATACACAACGTGCCTAACAACAAAACACACATATGCAACAATGGTACAATGGAATTGAACTTGATGAAACAATTTTAACTATAAACACAATCCTTCAATTTACTCTAACTTGTTAACATGTGAAAACTATGTCTAAGTATTTCAAACTAAATATACATACTAATTAGGACTTAATGTCGCACTCATTCACTTTTATCACTTACACGCATACATTAATAATTCGCTAGTCAATCAAAATTATAACTATCCTTAAGCGAATTTTCATAAGAAATCAAGTTATTCACAAGATCAGTAGGATTTATTAAACAACTTACTATTTTTTTAATTTTATTAACCTGAACCTAGCCTTTTGACGCAAAGGCAAACATTTGTGATGAATGTCCCCCATTTACTCAATTAGTTTATGTTTTCATTAAGCGACTTTGTTGGAATGTCATAATAGCTTTTTGATGAAGGCAACACATTTATGATGAATGTCCCTTAGTTACTCAGCTAGGCCACATTCTCATCTGGCTACTAGCTTTATTCATAATTCAATTTGTTTAAAAAAGGTCCAGTGGAATAGTTATTTATTAAAGATTGACACGACATTCTTTTTAATATTTTCTACCTACCTTATTTCTTGAGCTAATCATTCTCATGAAAAGATACTAACAAAGCTACCTATTAAATTAGCCTAAAATTATAAATGAATGTGGTAAATTCCTAGAGTGAATGAACTAACATCGTATCCTAATTAACATGTTTATTTAATCGAAGCAATCTAGAACACTAATTTCTCAACCTAATAAAGTTTAGCAACCTAAAAGACTATGTTCAAAGCTAAATCAAATTTGTTAAGTCCTAGCCAATGACATTCACACGAATCACATCATACAATCCTAAACAAAACTAATGTACAACATGCAAAATTCACATTCAAATAAAAACATATAATGCACACAGCCCTCCCCATACTTAGACAATACATTATGCTTAATGTGAGAAGAACAAACAAACAATGAACAAGGTGGGAATAAAAATTAACGAATAAGAGAAACATGAAAAAATGAAAATAAAAATAAAAATAAAAATAACAGACAAGGGATAGAGTATAAAACCTGTCACAATGATTGAGGTGGTAATGGTGATGGTGTTAAAAACCAAATGCATTTGGTGACCAAGATTGCTTCCCTATATTATAATTGATTTAAAAGAAATAAGAAAGTTAGTAGTCTGAACCATTCCAAATCATTAAAAAATTTATTTTCAAAATTTAAAACAAATCTAACTACGTAAAAATTTCATTCTAACTATTGAATGTGATAAGTTATAGTCATTAGCTTGACCTTACATTCTTTGAAACTCAGCCTGAATTAATTATGAGTGGCTTACTTTAACCCTTGTCACTCAATTTTAGTTCAGCAGCCTGTAAATAAGTTACATGTTGGAAGATAGTAAGAAGGACAATGCTGATATGATTAAGATAACCAATTAAGTTCAGCAATGTCCTTGTTACTAACAAACAATCAATAAAATAAGGAATAACGAAAATTTTTTAATCTTCTAATGAATCCAATAGTTTGTCCTGTAAAAGGGTGATCTGTTCTTATTCTTCTTTAGTCACCTCATCGCTTCTTCTACTTCCATTTTATGAATAGAGACTTTCATATCTACTTCAAAACTCTATGTCTATTTTCATTTGTTCTTCTTCTTCTTCTTACTCCTTTAAAGATTCAACCACATCAATTTTCCTAAATAGGGGTAGAGGAGGAATGTATAAAGGGTCCTCATTCTTTTCTTTATCTTCTTTCTTATTCTCTTGGTCTTCTACAAGGTAGGATTTAACTTGTTTTTCCGTTGGTGCTTCTAGCTCTTTCCCACTCCTAAGTGTGATAACCTTACACTACTCTCTTGGATGTACTTCTATGTTCTTTCACACTTCTCTTACAAAATTCACAGGAAAGTTGTCTCATTTGAAGCTTTAAGTTATGAATAGAAGAGGCATAATCTTTTTTTAGTTGCTTAAACTTGTCTTCTAGTCTCTTATGGGACTTTTCCATGTTCATGAGCTTATCTGTGATCTTGTCCAATATATAATCCCATAAACTAGACTCATCTTGTTGAAATCCTAATAGGTTTTGATTTCCCATGTGAGTCTTTACATTGTTAGACCAACAAAAATAGTACGTGTTCAAATAAGGATGATGAATTCCTCAACTAAGTTGGCTTAATTTAAGTCCGCAAAGGTCCTTTGCTCTCCTTGATGTATTTCCTCCACCATCTTTCTCTCTATCTCTTCTTGGCATTTAATTTTGCGGATTCCTCATTGTTTCCTTGTGATGTACAAATTAATGTGTCTTCTATTTTGTGCCCAAACTTCCTTCTCTTTTTTATTTCCTTTTCTTTTTAATTTCTTGTGATTAGGTACCACAATCATAAGAGATGGTGAAAATTCCTTATGTTAAAAGAATTAAAATAATCATACTAAATCCCTAATAATGACACCAAAAACTTATTAAAGCAAGTTTTAATTTATCTAAAACCCTCAATAAACTGCGCACAGGTCGTGGGTGTAGTATATGAGGTGTCGATCCCTTGAGGAGTTGTCGAACTAATCTAATTTTATGTTATCTAAGGCCTAAAGAATTATTAAAGTGAAATAATGAACATAAAATAAATAAGTGAAGATGATTGACGGAAATTAATTTGTAAAATTGACACAAACGAAATCGAATATTGAACACCACCAAATTCACAATGGGAATTCACACAACAGAAATTACCAAATTATGAGAAAGGGATTTATCTTATCATCAATCCTAAACTAATCACTTTTGTGTTAATATGGTATCAGTTCTAGACTATCAAAGAATGGATTACTCTCTCTCAAGTTATAACCACTAACCTAATTGATAAACCCTAATTAAGTTGTGTTACCAAACATGTATCCTCTTAGTTAACAATCAACCCACAGCCTAATACTCTCATTAACCATCCTAATCATTTTGCATTGGGTTCACTTTCTTGATTTATTGCCGAAGCATGAAGTTACAACAAATAATCATAACCCCCAATTAAATTAATACAAAATAAATAGATTAACATTGAATCAAGTTTAAATCCGTAAAGAAAAGTTAAAACATCATCATCCATCCTAAATCCATCAACTTCATCATATCCATCTTACACATTCAAAGAAAAGAAATAACAAGATGAAAAGAAAATATCACTTTGATAGGATCGAGATGGTTTGGGAAAGCAGTAACAACAGAAGTTCACTCCTCTCTCCTTTTCTTCCTCTTCTCTCTCTTCTCTTCTTCTTTCTTCTTTCTTCTCAGAGTTTTCCCAAAGTAGCAAAAGTTAGAGCTACCTTTTAGGTCTCCGTTCTTTTCTTTATATAAATTTTCCATTTAGGGCAAACATTAGGGTTTATCCGGACCCAATAGTCCAAAATAGCCCTCAAAAAGTTACATTTTAGAAGTCAGTTTGTTGCTATCGCGCAGGCCATGATTGTGGCACTCAATTTTTACTCTTTATCATAATCATGGCATATAGGGCCACGATTTTGGTAGACCACTAAGCTTCTATCACGATCGTGGCCCTGGGCCTTGCTCTAAGTTTCCTCTGAGTTCTCTCTGTTCTTCGATATTTGAACTGAAACACTAACAAATACATCAAGGCACCTCAAATACATAAAATTTAAGCTCAATAGCATGCTTTAACCTATATAACACTCAAAACACAAATATCTAACAAATTAACACAACTCTAAACCTAAACATACATGAATCAATTAATTAACCACTAAATACATACTAAAATGCCTATTAAAATATCATACAACCCACAACTATCAACTGACATTCTAGCCAAGCCAATTAATAAAACATAACCTAGTTGAGTAACCGAGGGACATTCATGATAAGATGTTTTCCTTCACGTTAAAAGACCATGTCAATGGCAATCTCAAAGAAAATTAACAAAAATAATGTTTTGATAAATAAATCCTACTAATCTTTATGAATAACATGATTTTTCATGAAAAGCTACTTAGGGACAGTTTCAATTTTGATTGACTAACTAATTATCAATGTGTGTGTGTGCAAGTGTTGAGGGTGAGTGAATATAATGTTAAGGTCTTGATTAGTATGCATATTTAGTCTAAAGTACTTAACCATAGATTTCATAAGTTAATAAGTAAGAACAACTTGAAGAATTGTGTTTAAAGTTAAACTAGCTTCTTAAAGTTCGATGTCATTATATCATTATTACATATGTTTGCTTATATTTGTTATTGTTTGGTGTTTGAATTTGTATTTGTTTTGTCTTTGCTTCAGAACAAGTTTAATTTTGGAAATATTGATAGTTGTAATTTATATCATGTTTTAGTAGGTGTTTTAGTGTGTTTTTAGATGTTGATTAGATGAATTGTGCATGTTTAGGATTAGAATTGTGTTTATGTTTTTGAGTATTATGTGGTTTAGATCATGTTAAAGGACTTTAATTTTATGCATTTAAGGTATTTTGATGTGTTTTTTAGTGTTTGAAATTAGATGAAGAAGATCAACTGAAGTTGGAGAAAGTTTGGAGAAAAATTCAAGCAACGATCATGGCATCCCTATCACACTTCGTGACAAAAATAATCCAGCCAAGGGTCACAATCATAGTAGAAGTTATTTTCAAGAGATATGACTGCTTAATTTGTTGTTTTAATTTTTATTTTCTTTTTTGTCACATTTTTTATAATCTTAGATAACATTAAGATTCAATTAGATTATTAATTCTTTAAGCGATCGACGCCTCAATTAATACGCTTTGCAACCTGTGCACTTACAGATTATTAAGGTTTTTTATAAGATTAAAACTTGCTCCACAACCTACAAAAGGATGGAAGTTAGATTTAGTTTTTATTAGTTTATGTTTTATGGTTAATCGATTAATTGTATATATAATAAAATTTATGGAATAAATATATATTATAAATAAAATTATGATGAGATTATAATTGTAATATTTATATTGTATTTATGCATTATACATAAACAATTCATAGTCATTTTTCTATTAAGTTTAGGCATTAATAAAATGTAAACAAATTAACACATCTTATGTTTTTTCGTCTTAAGAAGGTAATAGTCGATCTCAAAAACTAGAGACTGGCACATGTTACAAACGTATATAAAAATATTTAAACAAACATATAAGTGCTTATTAAAGAACAAATTTACTAAGCTAACCTGTACAAGAATTTTATTTGAAACATTATTTGTATATTAAAATAAATTTTTATTGTAATGATTGTATAAATGAGTCATTGGTTGGGTTGTCAAAGCTCTCAAAATAATTATGATTCTCCAAACTTCTTGTAGTAGTCATGGAACCAAGTTGATTCCCTAGAGAATTAAACACTAGTTTCTTAATTTCAAGTACTAAAATTGAAGGAGGGTTTGATTAATTAACCGATTAACTAAAATTAATAAGCAATCAAATTAAATCAACTGAATATAAAAGTGAGAAAGTCAAGATTACAAAAATCCAATTCAAAGGAAAGATCTTGTGAGATTGATCATTATTTTAAAAATAATATTTTTACAATTCAAGTAGTTAGTCTGAAACATATTAGGACAGCCCTAATAAGTCTCAAATTTTCCTAAATTAATTGGTTCAAACCTAGCATCCAAACCAAAACTTATCATATCGTTGAGTGGATTTGATAACATTCCATATCAAATAAATGATAGTAAGAAGCTTAGTGAAAAAGACTAACCCTAAATTAAATAATCGAGACAACTACAATTATTCAACTTAATTTTCATTTTAATCATAAGTTAAGTATGTAATTTCATAAATAACCTATTTCCTACTTGTACCAATCTTTCATGACAATTAATGATCATTGAATTAATGGATAGTGACAGAATAATTGATGTTAAATTAAAATGTCAAATTAACCAATATTAATTAATCATAAAATATAAGAACTCAAAACAAGAAATACTTGAATTAAAATATGAATAAAAGGTTTAGAAAACAAAACCTCACAATGTTGCAACTAGAATATCGAATCCCCTTGAATCAAAGTAAATGAGTTAGCCACACATGGCTTTTGCTCCGATAACAAAAATAGAATAAGGACAAAGAATTGAGAGAAAAGTAAGAAAAGAACTATTTGTGTTGTGAGGAACGACCCCTGGTTTTCCTGTTGTAATCCTAATCTAATTCTACTTTGTTAACATTGTTAAGTCAAGAAGACTTCACGTCTATTAATTTTGGTGACAATCAAATAATAATAATATTAGAAATAAATTAATTGTTTTGATAAGTGTGTTAAGTGTGCAGAAAAATAGAAATATCATATAGTCATTCTAGACGAGGCGCAAATTACAGAAGAAGAAAAACACAGACAACACGTCATCACATAAGAAACAAAACAAAGAAGAAGCAAAACACAGATGACATGTCATCATAGAAGAAACAAAACATAGAAGAAGCAAAACACAGATGACACATCTTCAAAGAAGAAGTAAAATATAGAAGAAGTAAAACACAGACGACACTTCCTCACAGAAGAAACAAAACACAGACGACACGTCATCACAGAAGAAGCAAAACATAGACGATATAGAGAAGAAGATACTCTAGTACGTCGAACATTTAGTTAGTTGGAGTTAGTTACAGAACTCAACTAAATAACGGTTTCTAAAAGAAACAAGAAGCAGTTGGAGACTTAGGCTATAAATACTAGTCATAGTCAAAGACTGAAGAAGTTAGACGTTTTAAGCTTTCAAATTTTACATACTTAGAAAAATTCTGTATTCAAAGTGCTATACAAGAGAGCAAACGCTACTGTAACGAAAAGCTCACAATATCTTTCCTAGTGAGAGAAAGAAAAGGCTAAGAGCTTGGAGAGGCTAAGATAGCAGAAATAATACTTTGTGTAAGAGACCTGAAGAGGCTCTGGAAGAGAAGAAAGAATACTTGTTAAGTTGAAAAAGTATAGTGAAATCTCAGACGAACTCTGAGAACTGTACGAAGCCCAAGGTTTGGGGTGAACCAGTATAAAATTGTGACGTCTATTCTCTAACCTTACACTTTAATTTTCTTGTTGTTAGACAAATAGATAGAATTTATTTGTGATACAAATACGTAGCTACTTTAGTATAATATATTTAGTATTCATTTAATAGTTGAAAAAGTTTTTTTTCAAGAAATATCAAAAGTTTTTGTATTCACAAAAAGATTACACAATTCAACCCCTCTTCTTGTGTATTTCATATACTTTACGTGAATTCTATATTAACAAGTGATTTACTTCAGTTGGTAACAAAGTTCGGTTCCCAAGAACCACCTTTACAAAGTGAGGATAAAGATCTATGGTTGAATCACATGTTTTTATAGCTGAAGGTGCCTCGGTCACAAGACCTCCTGCATTCAATAGTGAGGATTATCATTATTGGAAGGACAGGATGCGAGTCTTTATAAAATACACACACATTGATCTATGGGATATCATTGAGAATGGACCACACATACCAGCAAATGATGAAGGAAATATCATTCCTCGTACCAGATGGTCAGTCGATTGGAAAAACTAGATTTCAATTAAACTCAAAGGCCAAGTTCTTTATGAGTTGCGCTCTAAGCAAAAGTGAATATGATAAAATTAACTTCAAATGAGATGTGGGACACGTTATCCATCACACATGAAGGCACAAATCAGGTGAAAGAATCCAAGATCAGTATTCTTGTACATCAGTATGAGTTGTTCAAGATGAAAGAAGATGAGTCTATTGATAAGATGTTTAGCCAATTTCAAACTATCGTGAATGGATTTACAGCTTTTGGATGAATCTATGATAATCAAGATCATGTCAAAAAGATTCTCAAAAGTTTACCTAAAAGATGGAGACTCAAAGTTACTGCAGTACAAGAAGCCAAGGACTTGAGCAAATTAAAGGTAGATGAATTGCTTGGTTCTTTAAAGATACATAAAGTAGAGCTTGATGCTGAAGATAAACCTAGAAGAGACAAATCTATAGCATTAAAGGTTGGTCAAAAAAATCACAAGATTCAGAAAAATAGAAGTTCATCATCAAAAGCATTGAAGATTGAAGAAATCAAGAATGGTGATACCTGTAACATCCCACCCCCGACGGGAAGGGTAAAATAGTAAATTGGCTAGGGGTAAGAGTGATTAGGACTACTTTGACATTGTTATGCATACTGATACTAGTGAACAGTGAAATCTGTGCACATGAAATAACTGTACATGCATACATGACATTCCCGGTTTTCGTGCCCAATGTAATTTTATTGTGATTAACGTGGTTATTGGGTTTGAAAAATTATTCTGAGTGCGCCATTGAGTGTTTTATATTTTAAGAGATTTTTAGGAATTTTTCTGAAATTTTCCGGAGAAAATTCCCGGACCGGAAAAAAATCGCCAAGCGGCGAACCGGTTGATTTTCGGCAGCGAAAGTTGCTATCCAATGGCACTCCAATATTGGGTATATTATTTTGGGATTAAAATGAGGGCCATTGGACTTGGATGGGTCAAATTTCTCATTAGGGTTCTTAAAAATCCTATTATGTGTTTTGTCTTTTTCTTGTTTTGTTTTTTTTTCTATAAATGCCAAGTGTCCCTTTTATTAATGAACTTTGTCCTCTTCTATTCATCAACTACGACTTTCTCTTGGCCATTTTATAAACAAAGTCAATTAGAGAGCCAATTATTCACCTCTCATCCGAAACCTTGCTTCTTCTTCCTTGGTGTGTTTTCTCCTCCTTCGAATGTTTCTTTTCCATCCCATATAAGAGGCTCTTCCTTGCTACTTGCTTGCCTCTCTTTATTCTCAACCAAGACCAAGCTCAAGCCTTGAGTTGAT
>JANTNU010000006.1:11460014-11471017 GCA_024752395.1 Erythroxylum havanense
ACTTTGTGTTGTTGGTTTAAGATTATTGTAAAAGGGTCAATGGCTTGGAATGCCATTAGAGTATTGTAAGCATTGTTAGGTCCATAATGTATTTGATTTATGCAATTGCATAAGATTTTGGTTTATGGAAATTGGAAATGAATTTGACTATGGTTGGTGTATATGGAATTTGTATGTAAAGTGAATTGAGATATGAATAGAATTTGGATATATATATTTATATGGATATGTGTCGATGATTAAATATGAATTGTTATGAAAATGACTCTAAGTGGTTTAGAATTTAGGTTTGCGTTTGCTGAAATCCCGAACGGAGGGTCCGGTAGATTATGATGTATGTGCAATTGTTGTAAAGTTATAGAAGTGAGTTTTTCACTGTGCAGATTTTTGGTTAGGTTAAAGTGTAGCTGTTATGTTGCCAAATTTTTATATGGTAATGTATGGATAAATGAAATTGTGTATAGATGTATGGATTATTGGATATGAGTATGAGATAGTTATGGTAAAGAATAAGCATATGATGAATAAGGGGATTCAAGTGATTTAAGATAAGGATGGGTTGAAGGATAAGTTCCCAAAGAGGCAAATTATTTGATTGATATTTAATAAGATGGTTTACATGAAGAAAGAAATGAATACCATAAGAATATAATGGAAAAAAAAATTGCATCGATTTTTCGTATAGGTTAAGGCGTAAGGGTTTCCAACGCAATAAGATTTTTATGTTATCGCTTCGGATGTCGGATTTCAGAAATCGGGTCGAACCCTCCATTTGCATGCCTTGATTTCAAATTCATTTTCTAGTTACAATTGAATTCACTTGGTATCAGATTAGATCCGTTTGTTTCTAATCGATCTCATTTGTATTCGATCCGTATTTGATTCGACTTATTCGATTTCACTATCGTATTTTGATCCCTTTAGCTTCGCACTTGTTCCGTTTCATTTGTTCTCTTTCGATTTGAATTCTCTTCAAGCATGATCATAACCGGATTTAAGCAGTGAAGTTTGAGTGTTAAGTATGTGTAGTTGGGTCTCGGGAACGGGATCCAACAATGTTAAGTGACCATTTCAACGCAATAGCTTAAACTGTTGTGTGAGACCAACTCAATTGGTTTTATATATTCTCTAATAGTACGTAACTTGAGAATAAGTGCGTTCGATACAAATGAGAGCAATGCAACATAAAGAGGGAAAGAGAGAGAGAAGAAACACAAATAAGAGAATTTGAGAAGACAACTGTATTTTGTTATAGCCTGGCAATATAGTTGTTAGTGTTTGATTATATACATGTAATAGCAAGAGATACAGAATATGTTGTTCCAGAGTCTTGTTTATACGTTGCATATTACAACTATTCATTCGTCACCGTTTAAGTCGTCCTGTTCGTTGCTTCTCACATTTGTTTCATCTTCTGCATTCACTTTATAACATCTCACCAATACTGGTGATTTTGTTTTGGCTGTTGTGAGCTGTTGAACGTCAAGGCTTTGCTTTTGATGGATTGTGGATCTTGTTAGTGTTTCTGTTATGCTACGCCTGAGGTTTGGCTTGCGAGGAAGTTGCTGGAGATGTTAACGTTGCTTGCCATAACACGAGCAGGGAGAGGTAATGATAAGGAGAAGCGGTTATACGTCAGGGCAGCTCCATGAAATGGACGATGATGTGTCGCTGGGAGATACGCAGCAACAACAACGAGCTGGTGGCATAAGGAGATGTTGTCGAAGGCTTGAAGGAGCTAATGGTGGCAACACAAATGAAGATGGTGGCGATAACAAATAAGATTTCAATTGTTTCGATAGAAGTTATTAACACTTAATTAACTTAATAACAAATTAATTAATTTAATTATTCTGTACTTAATTAACTTAATAATAATTTAATTAATTTAATATATAAATACATTTTATAAAATAAAAGAGAAGTGGGTCTCATATTTAAGATAAAAAATTTTAAAAAATTACATAGTATTTAACTTATAGGAAGTCACTTCTCGGTCAATTTAGAAAGTTTGTAAGCATTAAGATTTATTTTGAATGTGTCACGTTAAGATTCAAGTCGTATTCTAATATAAATATTATGGTTAAAGTCCTCTTTTAACATATAGTTAGATTATAAGACTAGTAAATAAATATACCTAACTAAATTTCATATTTGACTCACCTTAACAATTTTGGTGAGACATAAATTTACGTTTGATGAATTGGGTATTCCTAATACAAACCCTATATATAATCATAAAAATTATTAAAATGATTTTTCTTAAATTTTTACTATTATAATTCAAAAACACTTTTTGGGTAATTCTAACTTTTTATACTTTGTAAATTCAAACTTTATTAGGAAGTTTAACTTTATTCAAATTTAAAATTTGAATTATAATTTTGGGTAATTAATAATATGTTGAATCACTAGACATGTGTCACATATATATCTACAAAGCAGAACTATAAAGAACTTAATTCCACAATAGAAGTTGCAGATGACTCTTCATCAGCCTGTCCAGCCAGACTCCAAACAAACAAGAAAAGGGTCACCCAAAATCCATTTTCTTTTCAATTTTTATTGGTTTTATACGAAAAAATATTCCCTCCACAGCTCTAAACCCCGTCGCGTGAGTAGTGGTCTTTTTCCCTCTTCACATTATCCCTCGCCAACAGAAAAAAGTTAGATCTTATCAAACAATCACATCATTCTTGGTTTTGAACAGAGTTTGAGTTCTTTGTTTTTTCTTTTTTCTTTTTTCTCCTCATGTAATTTTCCCCTTTTCTCTCGGTGGGACTTCAACATCTCTGTCCCAAAGTCAGGCGTCTCGTGTTCTTCTTCTCTTGACGCTTCTCCGTTTAAGGATCAGGTAACTCCGTTACTGTTGCTTTCTTTTTTTAATTATTTTCCGATTTGATGTATATTTTGTGTATAAATGATCTCGTCTTCTTGCTTCTTTCTTGTGCTATTTAGTTTCTAATTTCCATTTGGATTTTACTTGTATCTTTCTCTAGGGGTCTTATTTTTCTTCTAAAATTGTTTCCAGCTCTTTATCCCTCTTTCTGCCATTCGTTGTTGCCTTGTTTGGAGATTACTTTTGACTTTCTAATCTCCCTTTATCATGAATAGGACCTGCATTTGAAACCAATGTAATCTTTGATGCAACTCGAACTAGTTTTTTGCTTAGGCTTTTTCAGCTGCGACTTCCCTTCGTTTATAATGTAGTTGTAGTTTTTACGCATTTAAGTGTTGTAAATTGCAGGGTGTGGCCTCAGTTAATTCAACTTAAATTTCTGGTTAGTTCGAGATGAAGCTTCCAGGAACAAGTGGAAGTTTGGTGTTTTTCCATTCTCTTGATTGTGAAATGGCTAATTTTGGTTTCAAACTCTTAGGAATTTTTGAAGGATTGTTTCATTTAGCAACTTGTCGCATTATGGAAATGATTGATTTTGGAACACCGTTGTATTGATGCTTGCAGAGAAGGTCGGTGATCAAAATGAGCCGACCAGCTACGCGCAGCAAAAATAAAAGGAAGCAAGCTGATGATGTCGATACCACTTCTGAAATACTGAGGTACTAGGAACTTGTCTTTCTGTAGGTTGTGATATTGGCGTATTTGGTTACATGAGATGTTACTTCTTCTTTCCTAATTCTTTTTCTTTTGGATTGACCTTTGTACAGGAAAATTCATGCATCCGGTGAAATAACTAAAGAAGATATAAATCAGCTATACATGATCTCAAAACCTGTTTGTCAAGGTTGCCGTGTGAATACTAAAGATAATCCCAACTGTTTTTGTGGGTTGGTACCACCACCCAATGGGAGTCGTAAATCTGGATTATGGCAGAAAATGTCAGATATTCTACAGTCATTTGGTCCAGACCCATCGAAGGATCTTCGAGCTTCTGTTGACTCACCTGCAGGCCTCACAAACCTTGGAGCAACTTGTTATGCTAACAGTATACTCCAATTTCTATACATGAATAGATCATTCCGAGAAGGTGTTTTTTCTGTTGAACCTGGTGTCTTAAAGCAACAACCTGTTTTGGATCAGCTTGCACGACTTTTTGGACAGTTGCACGCTAGTAAATTGGCTTTTATTGATTCAGCTCCATTTATAAAAACACTTGAGTTAGATAATGGTGTTCAGCAGGATAGTCATGAGTTCCTAACCTTACTTCTTTCATTGCTTGAACACTGTTTGAGCCATTCTACCATACCAAAAGCTAGAAGAATTGTTCAGGATCTTTTCCGTGGAAACGTATCGCATGTAACTACGTAAGATGAAGGCTGACCTCTGATTTTGTGTTTTCATTATTTTGCATTGGATTGTTGTTGTCTCCTATGTGTGTGTTTTTTTTAAAACTCTGCACTCCCTTCATAGTGTTGTTTGTTACTTTTTATTGATGCAGTAATTGGGTCAGTGTTCCTTCTCAGTGAATGGGGAAGCACATAATTGGACTGTGATTAAATTCTGTACATGAAATGTATCTATTGGACAGGGGAAAACAATTGTAATTATGTTTCATAAAGCAGCTTTTCAAGCTGCTAATCTTGTAGTTGCATGTTAATTAGGTGTATCAACCATTTATGGATTCAAATATGTCTGTTTATTTACCTAAATTTCTTTCTGTAAATTTATGCAAATTCTCTCTTTATATTACTGTTATTTGCTGACAAAATTTTTATTTTAGCTATTGAATATATATGCTTGTCTATTCAGTGAACAAACTTTCTCTCTGTAAAAATTTGCTTCTTTTTTCTGTAAATTTTCATCTCCGCAATTTGAAACTGCTCATGGTTTGTTATAAGCTTCAGAATTCCCCACACTGCTGTTACTTTGTGTTAGTTTGCTGCACATTCACTTATTCATTTGTTTCATAGTTCACCAGTGTAACTTTTGATATTTTATGTAACTGATTACTTATAGTCGATAAGTATTTTCATTTGTTTCTTTGTCTCTATTGTTTATAATGTAGTGAAAGTCTTATTTGACCATTTAGTTTATGTTGTGCATGCAGTTGTTCAAAATGTGGAAGAGATTCTGAAGCATCTTCAAAGATGGAAGATTTCTATGAATTGGAATTGAATGTCAAAGGCTTCAAAACATTAGAAGAGAGTTTGGATGATTACTTTAGTGTGGAAGAACTTCATGGAGAGAATCAGTATTTCTGTGAATCCTGTAAAACCAGAGTTGATGCTAATCGCAGTATTAAGCTCCGGACTCTGCCTGTCGTCCTTACTTTTCAACTGAAGCGTTGTGTTTTCCTTCCAAAGGTACACTATCTTCTGCTTAGGCGGCATATCTTCTGTTTGTTATAGCAAAACTGTTTTTTGCATCCCTGAACTCTTGCACTTAATTGGAGTTGTTTAATTATCAAACTTCTTTATTAGTGAAGCATAGGAATGTAGGGAGTGTCTATAGTGATCAGTTCAGCTATTTGTTTCATTTTCTGTGATTGGATACAAAGTGCTTCAGTCTTATGTTAAATTATTGGGTATGCTGGAGAAGATAATGATGGTTGACCGGTGTGTTTACTTTTTCTGATTGGCAAGTTCTTGCAAAAGCATACATTATCTCTTCTTGTGGATGATCTATTAAAATGCAAATAACTAGGTTTTGTGCTAAAATGAGTTTACATGCTTGAGAGTGTTTTTATTTTTTATTTTTTGGATTTAGATGCCAAAACTAATTCTTTTCTAGTCCAATAGTTATACCAACTATAATGCAAAAATATTTCTGCAATTGGTGGTCAAATTTTTAAGGATATGTTTGTTTGTTCATCTGTTAGTAGACTACAACAAAGAAGAAAATCACGTCCTCCTTTTGTTTCCCTGGAGAACTGGACATGGGGCGCAGGCTATCTGAACCATCACAGACAGACTGGATATATGACTTGTCAGCTGTGTTAATTCACAAGGGAACTGCTGTAAATAGTGGTCATTACATTGCTCATATTAAGGATGAGAATACAAGGCAGTGGTGGGAATTTGATGATGAGCATGTCTCAAATTTAGGTTATCACCCATTTGGAGAAGGCTCTTCTGCTAAAGATGTGCCAAGCGAGACTAGTCCATTACAAACTGGTGCAGAAGGAGCATATGCCAATTGTGTTCAACCTCAGCCTTCAGAGTCTAGTGTTGGTGGACATGGAGCTCGATTTTCATCTGTTGATGCATACATGTTAATGTATAATCTTAGGTGTAATAGGAAGAATGATGAGAATAGACATATTGATGGTGCCGTAGACAGTGTTGAAGGGCATGATGATTGTTCAAGTAATGGCATTTCTCTCCCACCACATATATTTGGGGACATAAAAGAGTTGAATGCTTCATATCTTGGTGCTTGTGAACAGTACAAATTGAAGAAGGAGAGTCAGATGAATCAGATTATAGAGCGGAAACAAGAAGTGCGATCAATTCTTTCAGAAGCTCCAATTCGATTGGATGATGAACCATTTTATTGGGTTTCTACGGACTGGCTTCGTGAGTGGGCTGACAACATTACCCCGCCGTAAGATAAATTTTATACAAAGCAGTCATATGTGTATGAAATCAATTATATGCTTGGCTTGTTTATGAATTGTTTCAGTAGTCTACTTCATTTTGCTAAAACACATCTGGAGTCAAGATTTATAGATCCTTTTCATTTTGATCTTAGTCTGCAACTGTTACTTGCATTTTTGCATTACTAGTTTAAGGCTATTACTTGCATTTTTGCTTTACTAGTTTAAGGCTAGTGAATAGCTTCCAAAGCTACATTTAGTTTATTTAATTTGATGCAGTATTCTAGACAATTCTCCTATTCAATGCATTCATGGAAAGGTCCCCATATCGAAGGTTGGGTTTATGAAGCGTTTGTCCGCTGAAGCCTGGACAAAATTGATATCCAAGGTATCTTCATGGCTAACTTGTCTCACTTGCTTAGGGTTCATGATCCCAATTGTTTAAGGCATCTAGTAGATTCTAATATAACTGTTGTGAGATCATTAGTGCAACAATTGTTTCATTGAGTGACACTGTTAAAGAATCCACTTATAGATTTTATTTTACCTTTTTTAGTTCAGTTGTTTGTTCATCATCTTCCTTCTCTTGTCGTCATTCTCTCTGTTCCCCTAATAGGATAATGTTTTTCTGATTGTAGTTTCTTTCTGCCCCTGTCATTGAAACCCCTAAGAATTTTAATTGTGTTGCTTTGCTATAATTTTTTAATATCTTGTGTCAAATATTGGTAATAATTTTCAGCATAATGGAGGGCCAATATTAAGCAATGATGACTGCTGTATGGCTTGCCTCATTGATCGTGCAAAATATGTAGTTTGTGCCGATAGCTATCGGGATCGGAGAAATTTGATGAGAGATCTTGCAAGTGATGTGCTTTTGGGTAACTGTTCAGATGGATCATACTATGTATCTAAGACATGGTATGAATGCAAACCCTTCTCCTTTCATGATTTCTCCCTTATTACTTTCTTGGTTGTTATAGATGGTTTATAAGTGTTAGAGTCGCCCATATTGACTAAACATGAAAATGTTAAAGGAGACTAGTTCTAGTCATTTTGGCAATGGTTGACCCAAGCCTAATTATTGTTAAAGGGCTCTACACTCTTCCCATATTAAAAATTCTCCAGTTGTCACTTAAAATAAACACAGCGTTAAATCCCGATCGGGTTACTGGGACTGGATATCCAGATGGACAACTGGGAATGAATACACATAGGGATAATTTCTGTATATTTTTCTCATAAATGACATAAATACATATAGGAAAGATAAGCAATAGTTCTGCTATTCAATCTCTTGATTCTAGCCTAGAAAGAAGTAAATAAGATTCCATGAAAATAGGGACTAGAAATGGAAACAATAAAATGATATTTTTAGGAAATAAACTATTGAGAAAATAAGGAAACAAATAAAGTAATAAAATTGAAAATATTCTTTCAACACTCCCCCTCAAGCTGGTGAATAGATGTTGATCATTCTCAGCTTGCTGCTTAACTCTTCAAATTTGACTCTAGTAAGTGCTTTTGTGAAAACATCTGCAACTTGTTTGCTAGTGGGAATTTGAGCTAGATCAATCAAACTAGAATCTACTTTCTCCTTTATGAAATGATGATCTATCTCCACATGTTTAGTTCTATCATGATAGATAAGATTCTTTGCAATCCCAATACAATAGTTGCTAGGTTGTCACACCACACCTCATCTGAGGCTCCACTTTGATCTAAAGTTTTTCCATGAGTCTTTTCAGCCATATTCTTTTACAAATTCCCAATGCTAGTGCTCTATAATTAGCCTCTGCACTGCTTCAGGCAACCACTGGTTGTTTTTCACTTCTCCAAGTTACCAAGTTACCCCACCCAAAGGTAAAATAATTTGTTGTAGACCTCCTATCAGTCAATGATCCAGCCCAATCAGCATCTGTGAATACGTCAATACTCCTTGTCTCACTTTTCTTGAAGAATAATCATTTTTTAGGAGTCATTTTCAAATACTTCAAGATTATGAGTACTACATCCATATGTTCTTGTTGAGGGTTGCTCATAAACTAACTAACCACACTCACAGGAAAACTAATGTCTGGTCGAGTGTGAGACAAATAGATCAGTTTTCCAACTAATCTTTGATATCTCCCTATATCTAATGAGGTGCCTTTTTCTTTAGGACTCAATTTATTAGTTGATTCCATGGTTGTCTTGTAGGCTTTGACCCCATCATTCCAGTTTCCTGTAAAAGGTCAAGTGTATACTTCCTTTGGGACACTGGAATGCCCTTACTAGATCTGGCCACGTCTATCCTCAAAAAGTATCTCAAATAGCCCATATCCTTAACTTCGAATTCTCGAACCAAAGCACCTTTTAGCTCCTTCATGCCTTCCCAATCATCACCTATAATAACAATAACATCAACATAAACTATAAGAAGTCATTTTACCACTAGTTAGCCGTTGAACAAACAAGGTGTGATCAGTTTGACATTGGTAGTAGCCAAGTTTCTTCATTGCCTTTGCAAATCTATCAAACGAGGCCCGAGCTGATTGTTTCAAGCCGTAGAGTGATTTTCTGAGCTTGCATACTCTATGAGGATGTGTAGCTTCTTCTAGTCCTGAAGGTATTTTCATTTATACCTTTTCTTCAAGATCACCATTGAGGAAGGCATTTTTTACATCTAACTGATATAATGGCCAATTAAGATTTGCAGCTAGTGATAATAGGATTTTAACAGTATTGAATTTGGCTACAGGTGCAAAAGTCTCCTAGTAGTTAATCCCAGGTGTCTGTGTGAAACCTATAGCTACAAGTCTTGCTTTGTACCAGTTAATCCTTCCATTAGGATTATATTTGATGGTGAACACCCATTTACAGCCAACCTTTGTTTTTCCCTGTGGTAAATCTGTTACTACTTGAGTCTGGTTCTTCTTGAGTGCATTTAGCTCATCATCTATAGCTTCTCTCCACTTAGGATCCTTCATTGCTTCCTGGAAATTTTCAGGTAATTTTTCAGTAGATAATTGTGACATAAAAGCCTTAAAATGTGGTTATAACCTGTTATAAGAAACAGATGCTTTGTACAAGCTCTTACTCCCTCCCTTAGAGCTATTGGCCATCCTAACATTAGGCTTGCGTTTCAAAGAAGGTCGCATCTAAAGTAACAAAATAAAGCTTTAGAGTAAGAGAGCAACACTTGCAACCTTTTTGAGTAGAAGAATAACCCAAGAAAATACACTTCTGGGCCCTAGGTTCAAGTTTGCCACAATGGTAATTATGCACAAAGACAACACATCCAAAAATCTTTTGAGGTAGAGTATTAACAAAGGGAACTGAGGGATAATCTCATGCAATTTTTGTAAAGGTGTATGAAATTGTAAAACTTTTGATGCTATTATATTTATTAAATAAATAGAAGTGAGAATAGCATCCCCCCAAAAATGATTTGGAACATTTGTTGTGAGCATAATAGATCTAGCTACCTCAAGTAAGTGTCTATTTTTTCTTTCTGAAACACCATTCTATTGTGGTGTATTAGCATATGAGGTCTGATGTATAATACCATTGCTTGTTAAAAATTGACCTAGGGATTGACTTAGATATTCTTTACCATTATCACTTTGTAAAATATGGATTTTTGTTTGAAATTGGTTTAGTATAAAGGAATAAAATTACTTGAATACTTGAAAAACTTCTGTTTTTTCTTTCAAAAGATATACCCAAGTCAATCTTGTATGATCATCAATAAAGGTTATAAATCATTTAACATTGTTTTTGGTTTTGACCCTTGATGGCCCCCAAACATTACTATGAATGATGGAAAAAGGCTTAGTGGCTTCATAGGCTTGGGATGTATAAGAATTTTTGATGCGTTTAGAGAATTGACATAATTGACACTGAAAAGAAATTTCCTTTTTATTGAAAAAAGTTGGATATAACTGCATCATGTAAGATAAACTAGGGTTGCTTAACCTATAGTGCCAAAGTGCAATTTCTTCATTGGAAGATAAAATAGCATGAGCTTTATTCCTTCCTGAGTTGCAAATGTAATATAAACCATCAATCTCCCTAGCACTACTAATCCTCTTCCCTGACTCCAAATCCTGGAAAACACAACCTTCAGCACCAAAATTAGTTGTGCAATTATGTTCTTTAGTAATCCTTTACACAGATAACATATTACAATCCAAGCTAGGCGCATAAAGAACACCACTTAAGATTGATTTATTAGCAATTATAACAATCCCAATCCCTTGAATTTTTAGAACCTGTCCATTAGCTACCTTAATAATACTATGAACAGGATGAGGTTTTACATCAACAAGCAATGACTTATCACAAGTCATATGATCATTAGCTCCTAAATCAACAATCCAAAGACCACAATTTGGGGTTTGAACCCCTAAAGCAATACCAGTTTTACCTGTTTGGACCATGTTATTTGTGTATACAACCTTTTCAGCCTTCAAATCATACTTGCTAAGAATTTTCCTCAGCAATTCAACTTCTTCTTTTCTCATTGGTGTG
>JANTNU010000006.1:11497090-11511041 GCA_024752395.1 Erythroxylum havanense
TGACATGAATGCATGTATACTACGTGCATGTGCAACCAATCAGTAATTATAGAGGCTATATGCTGTATGCGCATGCCAAGATATAATTAAATATCCCGAACCCATCCTAATTACCAAAATGCCCTTCCTATAGGAGAGGGGATGTTACAATATAAGTTAGTATTACTAATAAAGAATGTTTCAAATTCATGTAGTATTACATGGATATGTTTAGGAAATCTTGTTATAATCTAATATACGTGTTATTGATACCGAAATTGAAATTTGAGTAATCTGAGATATATTGAGGAACTAGTTAAGATAATGAATAAGTGATTGAAAGATCCAGTGAGTCTATCGACTATAGTTATTAGGAAGAAATTATTCGAGTGATGAATTTAAATAGGAAATGGAGGAGCATATGAGGAAATAATATCCCTGCCTTTTTTATTAATAAGATAAGAATTTTGAAGATGAAATTTATTAAGGGGGAGAATTGTAACATCACATTCCCATACTAAGGGTTAGAACCTTAGATTTTTGTAATTGAGAAATAGCAAAGAGAGATTAGAAAAATGCATTTCATACTCATGCATAATGTCAGCATATGAATTTGATTATTGCACATATTAAAATAATTATTCATGCACTCAATTGTCATTTTTTTGGTATAAATAATTGTTTTAACGTGAATATGATGCAAATTATAGTTTTTGTGTCTTAAAAATTGAGTAAGAATGTATAAGTAGTGAATTAGAATTTTTGGTTTGAAAATTTTCTAGAATTTAAGGATATTTTGGACTAGGTAAAAAGTCAAGAGGCAGAATAATTGACAAATAATGATAGATTGGAGTAAAAATTGGAGACAAATAGACTAGTTATTAAAAGAACAAGAAGAGACCTTGAGAGAGTGACATGTGGCAAGTGCAAGGGTCACTTGCCACACCACTTGTTGAATCACGTTTTTATAAGGTGAAAGACCATATTTTGGTCTTTCACTTGCTAAAAACGACACTTGCTTACATTTCCATCTTCTTCATTTCTTCATCTTCTCCATTCTTCTTCTCTATTTACGACACTCTTCTCCCAAGCATTAGTGTTGAACCTTGCTTTTATCCTTTACTTGCTACTTCCATTTTTGGTTATCTTCATCATCTTACCACTAGAAAACCTAACTACTCCACCTCCATTTGAGATGATCGTATATGTTGAAGAGTTGGGGTTTCATGGTGATTGAAGAAGCTTTGGGTAAATCAAGTAAGTATAAGCATCACTCTTCTTGAATTGATGAATGAAACATGATTTGATGATAGTTAAAGGTTAAATGTTCATGATATAAGGATGGGTATATGCTAAAATGTAAATGAAAAATGTGGATAAATTCATGTCTTGCTTTGGTGTTTTTGATAGATAATAGATTAGGGAATGACATAATGTTGGATTGAGTGAGTGAATGGTGTTTAAAGTGTGCTAGAGAAATATCCGCTGTGATAATAGATTAGGGAATGATATAATGTGTATATATATGTATGTTCTATTATTAGTGTTCATGATCAATCATAGAATATAATTTTTTTATGGATGACATTGAGTTAAAATGGAGTTAGAATGATGGGAAAATGAGGAGAAAGTGAATTAGAAATGATAGACAAGCTTAAGGTAGTGAATGTAGTAAGTAAAGAGTTAGAATCTAGAAATTGTGAATGCACTTGGATATACTTTGGGGCAAGAGGCATAACGTCTTTTGTAGAACTCGGATTGAGGTCATTTAGGTATGGTTTTAAAGAGGACATCTAGATCTACAACTTCTAGGAGACCCTGAGAAAAGATTTTGATGTCTAGAGGGTCAAATTTTCAAGTTTCTGTAAGAGACTCGTAAAGGTTCGCTTAACGGACATGGATGTCCGCCTAACAGACATTCACGGGTCAAATGATCCTAATTGAGGCTTAACCGTGACTTGGAGTGAACCTATAATGATCCTTAGGTTAGGTGACTAATGTGTGATATGTTTGAAGTGATAATTGGGGTGATAACTTAGTGAATAAATAGATGATATCAAATTACCAAAGGCATGAGTATAATGTGAATGAAGATGTTCATATGATTATAGTTTTGATCCAAAGGAGTTGAGTATTATGTATTAAGTAAATGTGAATGAGAATTGAGTATTGAGTATTATGAGAGCATTCAATGTTAGAAAAGAAATGATGAGAAATTAGGTTATGACATTAGAAGAACCAAGTGTTCTTAAGGTGTAAGCTTAAGAGTAATCTCTACACATACAAAGGGTAAAGATTGAATGGAGAACAAAAATGATCATATGCAAATGAAGTGTAAATCTAAGTTTAATATAAAAAAATATGAATCATGAAAAGAGAATGAGCATAAGTTGTGAATTTAGAAAATATACCCGGGATTGTCATTGAGCATGCATTATACATTACACATATACATATGTGTAAAACTGAATGTTTATGTGATTGTGCAATTAATAATATGTGTGCAATATGTGTTTTGCATAATGATGATATAGGATAAAACGTTCGCATCTAGACATTTCCAAACCTTGGAAGCAAATGCTAATTTAGAGCGTACTATGAGTCGACCTAGATAGTCTTACTTTTATGATTGTTTTGTTATGTATTATTGATTGAATGATTATGAATGTGATTTGATTGTGATGATTCCGGACATTGAAGGTCCAAAACTATTGATAAATGAATATGATTATTGAAGTGCTCCTTGTATGTGAATTGGACGGAATAAGTGTACACAACTTGATTGTTAAATGCTAGACTACGGTACGATGATGAGTGTGTTCTAAATGTGAATATGCATATGAATGAAAAAACTGATTCTCAACGCAAATGTTGAATGCTAGACTAAGGTCTAACAACATGTGAAAATGATTGATGGATCATATATAATCGATGCATTTCATTACATGAATGCATGAAATATAAAGACAATTGTGACAGGAGTAGTCATTGAAAAAGAGCTTAAAGCTTAGAATGTGAAAAAGAGCTTAAAAGCTCAGAAAGTGATTAAAAGCCAAAGGCTCACTATGTAAAATAAGCCCAGTATCCTCAACAGATATGGGATAGTTATCAATGAGCCCAGTATCCACAATGGATACAAGACAGTTATAGGCACTCAATCACAATAAAGTAACAAATTGAAAGTGAGTCTCATAAGCATTGCATATGCATATGATTGTATGATTTAGATAGTTTGATTGATTTGTGAACATGATAAGTGTTTGAATGATTGAAGTAATTGTAAATGAAAAGATGTTAATTATGTATTTATAAGTTGAGTGAGCCATCGAGGATATTCATTCACCGAGTTTGCAAAACTCACCCAAAATTTGCAATATTTTTTAGGCTAAAAAGAGTTATCCCATTAGGCAAATAGGAATATACCCAGTACATTCAAACAAGAGATAGAGGTCAGGATCAGTTCACGTCTTCATTTGTATTTTCTTAATTTTTGTATCAAATTGAGTCTTCCACAATTATTGTAACTTGTGTATTCAAATATTTCTATTTTGTAATAACTTTCCAAATTGGAAATGTTTGTAAATGATTTTGCAATGTAATGAAATTATGACTACAAGTATTTTATATTTGTAATGGGCCCAAATGATTATTGAAATTTTGATGATTGTATTGCTGCGATTGAAAATGTTTTTGAATAAAAATGGGCCCGATCTGATTATTGATTTTTGCCTATGTATGTTGTTTCAAAAAAATTTGTAATGAGATTTTACTGACTGACTGTGCTGGCATGCCACCCTTGCAGAGTAAGTTCTCAGACATCACTGAGGATGTTGGGTACGTGTCTTACGAGAGAGGTGTTACAATTTGGTATTTCCTAAACTAAGGGTTAGAACCTTAGATTTTGTAATTGAGAAATAACAATAAGAGATTACAGAAATGCATTTTGTGCTCATGCATAATCTCAACATACTCATATGTGAATTTGATTATTGCACACAATAAAATAATTGTTCATGCACTCAATTGACATTTTTTGAGTATAAATGATTGTTTTAATGTGAATATGATGCGAATTATGGTTTTGTATCTTAAAAATTGAGTGGGAATATATAAGTAGTGAGTTAGAATTTTTGGTGAAAATTTGAAAATTTTCTGGAATTTAAAGATGTTGGATCCCGTTACCGGAACCCAACTCTCTTACTTACTTATGAAACCTTGCTTATTCTGGAACATGAAATGGGAGTGTGAAACATAACCTTGGAGGGTTAAATTTTTTTTTTCATTCTTAATCCATTTAGGCATCATCAATTTATCTTCATGCTTGAACAATCCAAAATTCACTTACAATATCTTCCATGGTGTTCCACACAACATAGTCACCCTACTAAAACTCACTTTTCACTGCTTGTGGATCGAAATTTGAACACTTAAAATCATAATTTCAATTTGACTTCTTCATATAAATCATATCTCTATATCTCTTGTTTATTTTGAAGCAAGAATCACCTCAATCAGAGTTCTACAACTCGAGATATCATCAAAATACCATAATGTGTTCAAATCCTAAACAAACCCTCCTATCTGACCTCTCACTTGTTTTTATTCAAACTTTCTCAAATAAACTCCAAATAATATAAATTTTCATGCAGAGATACCTACATGTCTTAGAAATCCATTGTTGCAAGAATCGATTCAATTGGAGGTCGGATGAGGGAGTTATGATTAAAAGAGTATACCATGTTCATTCCCCAAAATCAATTTGAACATACTTTGGCGCGATTGCCATAACTTTTTCTACAAATATCTAAATGCCTTTGTTCATGTGCCATTGGAAATATAACATCGTGATCTACAACTCATATTAGAGGCCTCAAAACAAGATTCGGCCTCAAAACTAGTGAAAAATGCAAATTACTAAAGTTGACCCGTGGTTGTCCGTTAAACGGACATGCATGTCCGTTTAACGGACACATACGGCCCAAACTGCACCAAACCATCCGATAATGTCCGTTAAACGGACATGCATGTCCGTCTAACGTACATGAGCAAGGGGAGAGGTCCTTTTGACCCAAGGCTATCCGTTAAACAGACTTCTATGTCCGTTTAACGAATATGCGATTTCCAAAAACCTCTTCAACCTTTTTCCAATGTTTCTTACATCCAAACTACCATCATAACCACTTATAAACTTCACATATATACTTATTCAAATGTCTAAACTCTTCATAACAATTCAAAAATCAAATTAACCGCATCAATCTATCAAATCTTGTCTCAAATAATTCATCAAAACCACAAACTCTCATCATACATCAAAATTATCATGTTCATAACATCATATCCCTATGAAAACTTGAACTTTGTTCCATTTCACTTCCTTTGCTAATACACCACCCCTTTTATCCATTTGAAATACCAATTTGAGTTCCTCAAATACTAATTCTTCTTTTCCATAACATTCAATTATAAGAAATGGCAACTCATTTTCAATGTCCATCAATTCATCAACTTCAATTTCGGAAAAAACATCTCATGATTATCGTCTTAGCATTCCTATATTTCTTGTCCATATTGCCTCATTTATATATATATACATATATCAATTCATATACATAGCTCATTAACTCACATGGATCACTTCTTCAATTGTATTCCAGTCCAATTTAAACTCATCCTTACTCTACCTTAATCCATACCCAATCTCACATTCAACTTAGACAAACATCCATGCACAATTTCACATTTCATTATCCAAAATCATCACAATTCCTGTTGTTCTTTTCCATAACATCTCATTGATGGATACACATATATGTACATTTGCGTATGTATCTACCCATCATTCATGCTCAGCATTCATCAATGTAACCCATATAAAATTTTACCTTTCAAAACATACACAATCCTATAACATGACACTTTACAATCTTCAATGGCAACCCATGCCACAATACATTACCAATAACAATATTGAATATCCAAAACATGCTGAACTCAATAATTCTTAAAATACAAGTAAAACCTTAATTTACATGAATTAATACAAAACATAACAAAACATGCAATTCCGGAGAAAAATCTTGACTTTCACTCTGTTTTCCTGCTTATCACCTGTGGATGGGGAAAGAGAGTGGGGGTGAGCTCGAAAGCTCCGTGGGGAAACATGCTTATAATAAATAAGGAGCAAAACCATTCAAAAACATTCTTTACCACAAAAAATGCTTGTTGAGTTATAAAACGCATAATTCTTAAAATTCTCGTTGAGTCGTGAAACCCATATTTCTCAAAATCCTTGTCAAATAACCAAAACTCACAAACAACATGATTCCTGCATTTTCAACTTTTTCATAAATCATGAATGCTTCAACTTGTCACAATTCATAAACATATAAACACATCATAATGGTTTGGCAAGTCCCATGCACATGATGACTCCACAATTCCATAA
Organism: Erythroxylum havanense; assembly: GCA_024752395.1. Classification (NCBI taxonomy): domain Eukaryota; kingdom Viridiplantae; phylum Streptophyta; class Magnoliopsida; order Malpighiales; family Erythroxylaceae; genus Erythroxylum; species Erythroxylum havanense. The sequence goes on from JANTNU010000006.1 coordinate 11,503,518, forward strand.
AATGGCCTTGTGTAGTCGTAAACTTGAAGAGTCCTTAAAGGAGCTCCGTGCCACTTACAGGAAGCCGGGAGAAGGCTATACACATGAGTCAACGTGCACGTGATGGTTTCTTAAGGGACTATCTCGAACCCACATAACATGTAATTCATGTCTTGAAAGCATTGCCCAAATGGCAGAATTTTAGAAAATTGTTCTTCATGAGCATGAAACATATCATATGCAATTTCATCATCACAATGAATACACCAAAACATATGTCATTTTCACAAAACATTTAAAAACAATAAATACAACATGTATAACAATTTCTCAAATCACTTGAAATCAAAATTTGCAGCACTTGTAATAATTTCTCAAATCATTCAAAACAATGAATTTGAAATCATTATATCATCTTGATATTCCAAGCACATTAATGGCTCATTATTCACTATAAACATGAAAACCCACCTTAAATCCTTGGTTATTCTTGGAAATCCAAAATCAATGGCTTCCTCCTTCTTGCCCTTGTAAAGGTCCCTAATAACCTTAACACAAACAAAATTTCATAAATTTCCATTAAATTTGAAAACCTCCAAATTTTCCTAATTATCACATAAATTCCATAAATCCTAATCAATCTCTAATCTAACCCATCCATGGTTCATGTGGGTTAGAAAACTTCAAATCTAGCTTAGAAACCCAAAACTCCAAAGGATTTCACCATCTTCTTCTTCCTTTTAACTTTCTCTCTCTAGAACTTCACCATGAACAAACCATTTCTCAACAAAGAAGATGAAAAGTGAGAGAACTTACCTTAGAAAGCTTGATTCCCCTCCTTGATCCACGAAATTCCTTCACTTTTCTCTTGGATTTCCTTCTCTTCTTCTCTTCGTCTTCTTCTTCTTCTTCTCCTCCACGACATGTCTCCCTCTCTTCTCTATTTCCTCTTCTTTTTTTTTCTAATTTTCGTGACTCTCATGCCTTGTATACCAAGCCCACATGTCTTTTGCCCATAATACCCTTAATTAATGGCCTTGTAACACAAATGTCTTAAGTTGTCTTCCCATTTTGCCCTCCATGTTATTTACCACCTTATTACACTTAATTCATGCCCTATGATCTTAGTCAAATTAACATGTTAATTAAATCCTATTAACATTCTAATTAATTTCATTAACATGCTAATTAATTCTTCAAAGTCATCAAATATGACCAAGTCTCAAATATCAAAAAATCATGCTTAACTTAGAACATTTTTCTAATCATCAAATTGAAGGAATTTCCTAGAACTTCCTTCTAGAGAATTGTTCCCCTATGTCTTAATTTCATAATGCCATAAAAATCATCCAATTTAGAGCACTACATCAAAAGCTATGCTCAAAACATCTCGGACATATCATTTTACGTACACATTTTTCAGTACTTTAATTCCATCCAAAATTAACCTTCTTAAGGGCCAAATTGAAACTCAATTCCTTCATAAAAAATGTAGCCCTATTTCTCTAATTTAATCCAAATTAAAATTCATCTCATTTGAATAACTAGGGATCAAGTTATGGCTAAAACACCGAAGCATACTCTATGAACGTATTTCACTTGAAATTTCCTGTTCTTTAACTTCAACATACCACGTAAAATCCATCTTATATCTATACCATATTTTTCATTTGAATTCCATTTCATGAATTCCTTATTTCTTTACATAGGAATGATTTCTAATAATTCACTTAACAGTTCTAATTTTCATAAAAGGTTCGGGCCCAACAAAAGATATTTTAGACTAGGAAAAATGTCAAGTAGTAAAACAATTAATGAATAGTGATAGAAATACATGTCAAATAGCAGTAGAAATTTTAATACGTGACATTAAGATTTAATGACTTATGTTATTGAAAATTGGGAGACAATTGGAGTAGAAATTGGAGACAAATAGACTAGTTATTAAAAGAACAAGAGACATGTGGCAAGTGACTAGTGTCGCCACACCACTTGTTGAATCATATTTTTATAAGGTGAATTATGGTCTTTCACTTTCTAAAAGCGACACTGGCTTACATTTCCATCTTCTTCATTTCTTCATCTTCTCCATTCTTCTTCTCCATCTACGACACTCTCTTCTCCTAAGCATTAGTGTTGAACCCTGCTCTTATTCTTCACTTGCTACTTCCATTTTTGGTTATCTTTATCTTCTTACCACTAGAAAACCTAACCTACTCCACCTTCATTTGTGATGATCATATATGTTGGAGAGCTATAATTTCATGGTGATTGAAGAAACTTTGGGTAAATCAAGTAAGTATAAGCATCACTCTTCTTGAATTGATGAATGAAACATGATTTAATAATAGTTAGAGCTTAAATGATCATGATATGAGGATGGTTATATGCTAAAACGTGAATGGAAAATAGGGATAAATTCATGTCTTGCTTTGGTGTTTTGATGGATAATAGTTTAGGGAATAACATAATGTTGGAGTGAGTGAGTGAATGGAGTTTAAAATGTGCTGGAGAAATATTAGCTGTGACTTTTTTTCGGATTAAATTAGAGACATATGGTTACATTCTGCATGAATATAATGAATTCAAATTATGTCTTTAAGAGTTTCAAATTTTTACCTGAAGTTGAGTACTGGGTGTAGGGAAAAAGTGCATAAAAACTAGATACATAATGGTTCTTGTTATGTTTTCTTGATGAATTAATGTGAATCTTTTTGGGTGTTTTTATGATGAAATAAAATGATTCTAGATCTAAATAAAGGTAGTAATGTGGTATCTTGAAATGGAAAGAATTAAGGTTATAATTAGAAGTGAAATGAAAGTGGAAATGAAGTTGAATATGTGCAGAAAGTTGGTGATTAATGTGTATATATGTGTATGTTCTGTTATTAGTGTTCATGATTAATCATAGACTATAATTTATTAATGGATGATATTGAGTTGAAATGGAGTTAGAATGATGAGAAAATGAGGAGAATAGAAATGATAGGCAAGCTTAAGGTAGTGAATGTAGTAAGTGTTAGAATCTGGAAATTGTGAATGCACTTGGATATACTTTGGGGCAAGAGGCATAACTTTTTTTTAGAACTTGGATTGAGGTCATTTAGGTATGGTTTTAAAGAGGACTTTGAGATCTATAAATTCTATAAAGACCCGGAGAAGATATTTTGATGTCTATAGGGTCAAATTTTAAAGTTTCTGTAAGAGATCCATAAAGATCTGCTTAACAGACATAAATGTTTGCCTAATGGACATTCACATGTCAAATGGTCTTAATTGAGGCTTAAATGTGACTTGGAGTGAACCTATAATGATCCTTGGGTTAGGTGACTAATGTGTGATATGTTTAAAGTGATAATTGGGGTGATAACTTAGTGAATGAATGGATGATATCAAGTACCAAAGGTATAAGTATATTATAATCCAAAGGAGTTGAGTATTATGTATTAAGTAAATGTGAATGAGAATCGATTATTTTGAGAGAATTCAATGTTAGAAAAGAATTGATGAGAAATTGGGTTATGAAATTAGAAGAACCAAATATTCTTGAGGTGTAAGCTTAAGAATAAACTCGGCACATACAAAGGGTAAAGATTGAATGAAGAACTTAAAATGATCATGAGCAAATGAATTGCAAATCTAAGTTCAATTAGACAAATATGAATCATGAAATGAGAATGAACATAAGTTGTGAATTTAGAAAATATACCTAGGATTTTCATTGAGCATGCATTATACATTACACATATACATATGTGTAAAACTTAATGTTTATGTGATTATGCAATTAATAATATGTGTGCAATATGTGTTTTGCATAATGATGATACAGGATAGAACATCCACATCCAGACGTTTCCAGAACTTGGAAGCAAATGCTAATCTGGAGCGTACTGTGAGTTGACCTAGATGGTCTTATTTTTATGATTATTTTGTTATGTATTATTAATTGAATGCTTATGAATGCGATTTGATTGTGTTGATTCCAGACATTGAAGGTCCGAAGCTGTTGATATATGAATGTGATTATTGAAGTGCTCTTTGTATGTGAATTAGATGGAATAAGTGTAGACAACTTGATTATTAAATGTCAAACCACGGTCCGACGATGAATGTGTTCTAAATGTGAATATGCATATGAATGAAAAAAAGTGATTCTCAACGCAAGTGTTGAATGCCGGACTAATATATGATGACAAGTGAAAGTGACTGATTGATCATATATGATTGATACATTCTATTACATGAATACATGAAATATAAAGGCAATTGTGACTAAAGTAGCCACCGAAAAAGAACTTAAGGCTTAGAATATGAAAAAGAGCTTAAAAGCTCAGAAAGTGATTAAGAGCCAAAGGTTCACTATGTAAAGTGAGCCCGGTATCTCCAATGGATAGGCAAAATTATTGTTGGACCCCGAACCTTGAAGCGAAAATTTAGAAATAATAAATGAAACCAAATGAGTGTTTTGTATGTAATTTATGTTATAGATGATTATGATATTGGAATGTGAATCATGCATGGATGATGGGTTGAGAAGCCTTAAGCATGAATCATGATTAGATATGTAAGATTATGGAAAAGCAAGAGTTTATGAATGAAAAGATGCTATGGAATGTAAGAAAGCATATGAATTGAGGTTGAGATTGCGATAAATGTCAAATGATAGTTGAATTGTTATAAATGATGTGCAATTTAAGAAAGTGAAGTTAGGATGAATGTTAAATGTATATGCTGATTTAAGGAAAATTAAGGAATGATTGAAATAGAATTGGTCAAAGTTGCCTTCTTTGAAGTTTTAGCTTGTTCTTGTATCTTTCCAACGAGACTACATGTGTAAGTTTTCGATATCAGAGTTAAGAGTTATAGTTTATACAAGTTATGATGTTATATAAGATTGATGTTAGTGACAGCTTTGATGCATGTTTGAAATTTGAGGTTATGATGAACCAATTTAGTTGAGATTTGAGAAATTCATGAATTGAATTTGTTGTTTGGATTGTTATGACGTGCTTAGACCTATGAATAAGTAAATATGTAAAGATTATAAGTGTTTATGAAGTTAGTTTTGATGGAGGAAGCTTTGGAAAAATGGTTGAAGGGGTTTTGGAAAAACGCATGTCCGTTAAACGGACATGTGAGTCCGTTAAACGGACCTTTACGGGTCAAAAGGACCCTTTGCTATGTGAATGTCCGTTAGACGGACATAGGCATCTTTTAAATGGACTTTCTCGGATGATTTGGAACATTTTGGGCAGTATGTGTCCGTTAAACGGACATGCATGTCCGTTTAACGGACAGCTACAGGTCATCTTGGGAAAAATGAGATTTTAACCAGATTTGAGGCCGAATCTTATTTTGAGGCCTCTAATACGAGTTGTAGATATCGATGTTATCTTTCTAATGGAACAAGAACGAAGGCATTTGGATATTTGTAGAGAAATTTATGGCATCGTTTCAAATCAATTTAGGGTTTGAGCATGTTGTATTGTTTTGATCATATCTCACTCATCCGACCTCGGATTGAGGCGCTTCTTGAAGCATTGAATTCATAACACATGTGTACTTCTCTCCATAAAAATTTGTATCAATTGGAGTTGTATTGGAAGAGTTTGATTGAATTATATGATAATCGGAATGATTTGTTCCATTCTGATTTTGCTCGTTTCTTTCCTCATCCGACCTTGTCAAATCATTTACTTATATCTTTTCCGTCCGATATCCGAATGACTTGGTTCTCGAAGCGTTGGATTCCTAAGACAATGAATTTCATGTTATGTAAAAATTATAAAGCTTAGAGCTTTAATTGAGTAAGATTATTCGAATCAAAGTGAGACAGGAAAGTTTCTAAACATAGTTCAGTATTTTGTGAAATTCGGAATTTGTGGAGATCCGATTGAAGCGATGTTTGAGCAGAAATAAAATTAAGACATAGAACAACAATTATCTAGAAGGAAGTTTGGACTAATTCCTTCATTTTGATAGTGAAATCAATGTCCTAAAGTAGAATAAGTTTCAGGGGCAGTTTTAGAATTCCACTTAAAGGATAAGTTTATAAGCCTTACAAGGAGGGGAAAATTAGTCTTTTCTCAGTCAATTAATGAGCTGGCAATATATAAAAGGGGCTGGATGTTGTGTTGAGAAGATAAGCCCACGAAAATTGAGTGAAAGAAACAAAGAGAGGATGAGAGGAGAGAGCATCCGGCGATGGAGAAGAAAGAAGAGAAAGGTATGCTAGGGTTTCGAAAATTTTGGGGTTCAAGCTTGATTTTTCCATAGATTCATGAAGGAAAAGAGGGAAGGAGAAGAGATCTACCCTCCAAGCCAAGAAGAATTTCGAAAATAGGAAGAGAAAGAGGTAAGAGAATCTTTAAGTTTGAGTTTTTAGTGATTTGTTAGTTGAGAAATATGGAAAAGGTGATGGGTTTGTGATTTCCTTGGTTAGTTTTGAAAGATTTCATGATGAATTGATTTAATTTTGGATTTATGTGAGTTAAGGTTTGGGTAAAGTTTTAGAATTTGAGATTTTAGAAATTCTTGATTTGAAAAGGTTGGAAATATGATGATTATAAATTTCCTATAGTTAATTTGAGAAGTATGATGTTTATGATATGAGAATTGGTTGATTATGGCTTAGGTGGTTTTAAGTTGGAAGAGAGAGAGAAGTAAAGATCAAATTGAGGATTTGAACAAGCTTATGGCATGGATAAGAGGTGGGTAACGTATTTATTTTGCAAATTATGAGCTAATTAATAATGTTGGTTTGTTAAGCTATTGTTTTTAAATGAGTTGAATCAATTGGCTTTTGGGTTGATTTATGAAAAATTGGATTCATTGTTTTCCAAATGGATCAAGAACTGTTGCGGACTTTCAAACGAAAGGATTAAATTAACTGTTTTCAAAGTATTTGAAGGATTTAAATGAAATGAGCATAACTGTTGAATTTTTATGTTGATTGTTTGAGTTTCAATATGTGAATTGTGGTTATTGATGGAATTGATTGATTGTTTGAGAATATGTTTGCATTGTTATATGCATATATGCAAATTTGTAAATATAAGTGTGTTGAATACGACATTACATGAAAAGTTAAATTTTCGAAATGTGCCTTCGGGCAATATGAGTTTTCAAGCATGAATACGCGTTACATGGGTTTGGTTAGGTCACTCATGTGGAGTCAGTGCACTGGTCTCGTTGTTTTTTTAAAGCCTTCTCTCGGCTGCCCGTTAGCTGCATAGGAGCTCCGTTTTTGGACTCCCCATATTTGTTTCACGGCTGCACAAGACCGCTTTGTGAGAATGTGCAGTACATCATGTGTTATAGACCGACCCAAACCGTTGATGTGTTTAATGTGTTAAGTGCTTTTACTTTGTTTATAATGTGATGCATTTCATGTTTGCAATGGTTTGAAATTTCGACAAATGAGACATTGGGATTTTCAACTATGAGAATTTTGAAAAACTGTTTGTAAATGTTTATGAAAGATGTTGAGAATTGAGAAGTTTTTGAGAAATAAGCCTTCGCTGTTTTCGATCAACTGAAATT
>JANTNU010000006.1:11528352-11568767 GCA_024752395.1 Erythroxylum havanense
CAGTATTCTTTTACTCTTAGCCTCTGCAGGCTATCTGTACTACTTTCTTACAAAAGTGTTTGAACTATGTTACAGTAGCACTAGCTCTTAGCTAATTCACACAATAATTCTCACAAACAAGCTTTTTCATTTCACGTATACGTAAGTCAACTAACTTTGCAATCTTCGACTTTGACTCATATTTATATCCTTCGTCTGTAACTGCTTCTTGAATCTTGCTTCTTGAATCTTGAAAAAAACGGTTAATCAGTTGAGTTCTGTAACTAACTCGAACTGACTCTTGCGTCTGCTTTTGAATTCTGCGTCTACATTTCACTTCTCCGTCTTCTTTTCATTCTGCGTCTGCTTTTCATTTTGTGTCTGCTTTTTATTCTGCGTCTGCTTTTCATTTCTCCATCTGCTTTTCATTTTGTGTCTGCTTTTCATTCTGCGTCTGCTTTTCATTTTGCGTCTGCTTTTTATTTGTCCGTCTACTTTTCACTTCTCCGTCTTCTTTTCATTCTGTGTCTGTTTTTCATTTTGCATATGCTTTTCATTTTGCTTTGTTATTTATCAAAATCATATATATGTAAAGTCATTTTGACTCAACAATCTCCTCCTTTTTTATGATAACAAATCATATACATAAAAAGAAAAAACGTAAAAAGAAGAAAAAAACTTTATGTTCAAAACATATCTTCATGTGTGTTCTTCTGACTTCTTCATTAGTCTTCCTCTTCCTCCTATCTTTTTCTTCGTCATCGACTCCTTCAATTACACCCTTTGAGACTCTTTCTTTGATTGCTGCCTTCCATTCTCTTCTCCCCCTATTTGTTATAATCAAAAAATGATTAATGACGATGACTCTTCATCAGTTCTGTCATCATCTCCTTCATTTCATTCATCATCTCCTTTAGCTCCTTGACTTCTCTGCGTAAGTGACTGATTTCAGCTTGCGAGTCAATCGGTAAGGAGAGTTGATCATCATCCACTGATGGTTATATGAATGCAATTGTGGTAGCATATGCGTCTGAGGATGGAATGTAATCTTCAACAATCTCAAAAGTTGGTGGATGAATGGATAGATTAGGCTCCGAAAGATCTAAATCATAAGGAGCAGGTAGCATGAGCACTTGTCTTCCTTGCAGGGGTATGGCTTCAGCTTGAATTGACAGTGTATTAGATAGTGGCCTAATACGCATAACTATCTACACAAGGGATTCAATGAACATACCTGTAATTAGTCTTCCCCCTACTGGACAGTATTCATTCTTATCTGTAAAACTGCAACCAGCTCCGTCAGTTTTCTCTTTTGAAGCGCATGCTTCATCAATTCGTCGCACTTCATCTTCAATCTGATCTGCAGACAAATCATTACTGATTCCTTCAGGATGTAACTTCATCTTCCCCTTATTCACATCTAGAGGATATCTAGGCTGAATGTCCGGTACAGCTTTTATCATCGTCTTCTCTGTTATTAGATAAATAGTATATGGTTGACTAGATATTTTTGAAGGGTATGGCTTTGTAGCAGCATCCCTCAAGCATCATAAAAATTCTTTTCATCTTCACTTAGTAGATGCCATGTTTCACTATTTATCGAAATAGGTTGTAGGATAGCCTTCACCTTCCTCCTTGGTTGATCACAGATGGCAATTGAAGTACTCCTCTTGGTCACAAATTCAACCATTCTGATTTCCAACTTGTCTTTTCTCAAAAATTCAGAATAGTTGTATATAACCAGACTAGGTTCATTAGATTGTTCCTGTGGTATCTATACCAAGCTTAAATCTGGTGTTGCCTCTTGTTGAACATCGATAGGAGTAAACTGAACTAAGCTAGACTCAAATTACTTTTCCTTTTGAGCAGCATCGATAGTATCAGTCAGTCTCAGAGTTTTCTGAACTTGAGATTTCTGCTTCTCAGACTCCGACTTCCTCTTCTTCTCAGTCTCCTTAGCCTGTTGGGCTGAGTCTTCTTGTAAGATTGAGACTAGAGATCTTGTTGCCTTTGGTGCTCGAGATTGAGGAATTTCTACCTGATTTTGCTCTTTGGCTCTCTTCTCTTCCTGTTGCCTCAGAGTACGAATCCTAGGTGATTTCCTTGCCTTCTTAGAAATTTCACCCAAAAGATTCTCCCCTTTTCTTTTCGACGAACCTTCATCTGTCCTCCAAACTAGGCTAACTTCTCTTTGAGAACTCGCCTGTTTTATCAAAGGTCTTCCAGATAATTTTCTTCTTTCATCTATGGGCAATCTCATACTTACTTGATAATTAGAGGCCAAATGAATGCTCATATCAATTGGGCGATCTAACCTACTAGCCCATCCCAATTTACCAATATAACCCTCCCATCACCTCCCATCGGTGATGGGATGTTACACTAAATCCTAGACATACTTGAGTTGTGATATAGTAATAGTTTTTGAGATGAAATTTATGGATTAATATCGGGATTGTCACGAACATGCATTGTACACATTTCAATTCCTGCATGTGCATTATTATACATTTCTGATTGTAGAATTTGTAATATATGTGTATTTGAATTGTTATAGAGACGCATTTGGAAAGTCAATCCACCGACGTTGTCGAGACTTCCAGGCATTAGCTTCGGAAGCTGTTGGTGAGTGACCTAGACAGTTTCTCTCAATTATTAATTGCTTATAATTCTGTGGTGGATAATGATGGGTTATGTGTTGCTTGTGATTGTGGATTCCGGACAGAAGGTCCGATAATTGTGTACTGGGGAGTTGTGTTATAGAAGTGCTACTTGTATGTGAATTAGAGACCTACGTGTCTATGATGTGATTAATTGTGACATATGGGTTGATTGTGACATATGTGATTGAATGTGATATATGCTGATTGATTGTGGCATATGCATTTCATTCATGAATGCATAATCAGATAATGACAGTTGTGACCAGAGCAGCCACCGATTAGAGCTTAAAGCTCAACGAGTGTATTTGAGCCTCAAGCTCAACAGTGATTTAGAACCTCAGGCTTAATGTTTAATGTGCCCTATATGGGACAGTTCAGGCGCTCAGTCACAATACCGTAATTATTGGAAAAGTGTCACATGAGCATTTCATATGCATTTGATTAAATATGCTTGATTGAGTGAAAGGCATAATGCCTTATACTTATGTGAAAACAAAAGTGTTGCTTATATAAAAAATGTGTGACTTATGATCGATGGAAAATTGTGCTATGTTTAATGTGTTGTATGAATTGAGTGAACCATCGATGATGGTTATCTCATTGAGTTCGCAAAACTCACCAAAATTGCAACGTTCTCTTTTCAGGACCGAGAGTAGACTCCTAGCTTCAGAGGGACTTTTCCAGCTGTGTAGATTGTTTTGGCGAGAAAAGTCATGGCTCACAGGTCGATCAGCTGGAATTTTTGGGATGACCTAGATAAATCTGTTGTTTTCCTCTTCCATGTAGCACTTTGTACTAGGTTTTTGGATTGATGTACAGACAGTACGGGATGATAGACGTGTAAACAACTTGATTTTAATGAAATGAAATTAGAAAAAAGTTGGTTTCAAAAAGATTGTGATTTTTATATTGATGTTTTATTATGATATCATGTGAAGTGATTGTAGTGATCGTTCGTAGCTCGCCCTTATCGTAGGATATGTACCGGAATGACCTCCGGGCATCCCAGTGTGTACTCTGCGATAAGGGGGCGCTACATGTAGAGAGGTTGTTCGCCTTCATGGCATCCCTACCCTAGACCCATTGTTTTTGATAGGGATGTGGTGTTTCTAAGTAATTTCTGGCAAGAACTTTTCAAACTCTGCAAAACAAAATTGAAGATGAGCACGAGTTATCATCCTCAAACCGATGGACAAATTGAAGTAATCAACAGAGGGTTAGAAGCTTATCTAAGATGCTTTGTTCAGGATCAACCACTTGCATGGAGTTCTTATCTATCATGGGCAGAACATTCTTATAATACCAGGTGTCATACTTCCGCTAATACTACTCCTTTTTCAGTGGTTTATGGTCGTTCCTAGGGATGGCAATGGGTTTTCTCGCTTGCATCCCATTTTTCATGTATCACTATTACAACCAGCAAGAGGCCAATTCCCTACATCTCCACCACCCCTGCCAATTTCAAAAGATGGGGAATTACTACTTTTCCCAGCTCAAGTACAATCTCATTGTTAGATCCTTGACAGGGGAACTCCTACCTTAGAATTATTAATTGAATGGAAAGACAGGCCAATGGAGGAAACATCTTCGGAAAATTATGACTTAATTCAAGGTCAATTTTCCACATTTAGACTTGAGGAGAAGTCGTTTTTCTATAGAAACAATATTGATACAAACCCACGACCCTTACGGGTCTATACCAGAAGACGCAAACAGCAACTTGCACATGATAAAGAAGAGGAGTTAATTGCTGCCCAATTCTTATCTTTATTTGGTCTTGCTAATGATGTGATACAATTAGCACAAGAACAAGAAGGTGGAAACTAACTAGCTTGTGAACAAGTGACGTGAAGAAATGACGACACGTTGTCCACTATCTCAAACTCTCTGTTTTCATTTTTATTATAAATTAAACCTAGGTTCTTCACATTAGTGGTGAAAAAGAGTGATTTGAAATTCTACTTGTATTGGAAATTTGTCTATCTCGAACAAGACTACTTCAACATTAATATCTTCATTCGTTTACTTTCTATTCGTTTGCCATCCAAATATTACTACACTACATCAGTATCACTATTCAGTAAAAGCAATATGCAAATGGGCTGGTAATGAGATAACAATACTTCGACATCCATTCAAAAATGACATCGAGTATGAGAACTTGGAAAACAAAAGTTCTATTCATTGATCTAGGCAACCTACTAACCTGAAATATATTTGAAGAAAACAATATCTAGAGTTAGCCAACTAATGGAGAAACATTTTTATATAAAACAGTTTTACAATATGAGCAAGATAAAGAATTATGAACGAAAAAGAAAACAAAGCTAATTTAGCAACAAGATTGTAAACTAGTAGATGATTCGGGGAAACTGGGGTTGGGAAAAGGAAAAGACTATCTTGTCTGTACAGTTTAACGTGTACCAATAGGTCCAGACAAAAGCAAAACTAAGAAGAGAAAAAAGAAATGTTAAGAGTTTGCCATCTTAGCTTGACAGATTCTAGTAATGGCCTCAATATGAAAATTATGCAATTCCTCTAGAGTCGTCACATCCATACCACTGATATCTTCACCCTGAGAAGATACAGACAAGTTTGATCGTTAGTTTGCTTCTGTATGGGGATATTGCAATGTATTAAGTCTCCTTGTAAAATAACAAGTTCTACACTATTTTCACCTGCCATTGCCAAAATGTAGGTCGAGCAATGGCAAAGCTACATGCACATAATGGGTTATAGGGATTAAAGGATGCTGACAAAATGATTAGTAATTCTAGTTTCATATAAGCAAAGTCGCATGCAACTTCAGTAGATCGTGGTAAAAGATTTGCATACCTTAAATCGTGAATTAAGGATTTCCAGTTCGTTGCATCTCCCTCTTTCTTTCTGATAACTTGCTTTTAAATCTTCAAATGCAGCTATACCTTTATGGCTTTGAAGAGTATCATCCTTTGATATTTGGTTTAAATGACCCGTAAGAAGTAGAGATCCTTTTTTACACCCAGCTTGACAAGCATTAGATGCATAAACCTCTTCAAACGGTATATCTTTTGCATTGCCTGACTTCTTGATTTTAGCCACCAATACCCACATATTTGCAAGCTCATTTTCTAAAGCTTCTTCACGCTGCCTAGCTTCATCTAGTCTTCCTCGTAATTCAGTTTCTATTTTCCCTCTCTGACATAGTGTAGCTTCAAATTCAGCTTCTTTTTGATATCTTGAATTTAATTTTTTCTGCAATTCCTCAATCAAAAGATAATCTTCGGTTCTTGTACTGCCACTATAGATATTTTGTTTGGGACCCCTTGAAACGGACTGCTGGCAGCATGTAGATCTACAGGGGGTCTCTATTGCAGAAGCCAGATCATCAGTCAACTTGGCATTTTCATAAGAGAGTCTAGTCACTTCTTCAGCCAAGTTACGAAGCTCAACTGCCGCAGCAGCAGCCAATTCTTTTGCATATGAAGCTTCCTCTGCTAGTTTTTGACTTTGAATTTCAAGTCCATCCTTTTCTTCAATCATTTTCACCGCCTCTTGTTTCAGATCCTCTATCTCTGCAGCCTGACATAATATGGGCATATGTTTAACCATTTAGCTCTAAGTAACCAAAGGAGAAAAGACCACTCATCTTTAAATGAATATCCCAGCATAAAAAACAATAGTTGTTTATTATTTCCTACAGAATATATCAGGGAGGGGAATAGATAAATATATAGACCTGAGAAAGGACTTGATTTTTCAAATTGTCAACAATGCATTCTTTTGAGTCCTCTGGGGAAAGAATTCTATTCAAACTTATAATGCTTTTTGGAGTATTAGCTTCAACATAACTTCCTTCTAGTGGCCAATTTATGTTGCCTACTTTGTCTTGTCTTGAAAGTTTTTCCAAACTTCCAGGTGTAGGAAATTCATACTCCACAAGTTTTTGTTGATTGTGAGGGATCATCCCCATTAATGAACTGACTTGTTGCCTTAGCAGAAGAATTGTCTCTTGCATCTCAATGTTTTCTGAAACCTGATATTGCGAGAAGTTTTATGAAGTTATCTATAGAGAGCAAAGCATCAGGTGGCATTAGAGTTATACCTTCATCTGTAATTGCTCCTGGAGTATCCTATTGTCAGCTGATTTAATCTTTGATACACATCCCACAAAGATGCAACCAACTCAGGAACCAACTCAGGAAAGAGTCTTAGCTTTTGACATAGTAAATTCATCAACAGTAACAAGAATATTAGATAACAAACCTCAAGTTCAAAAGTTTTTTCATTTAGCTGAGTTGTGAGCTTGGACAGAGCCTGCAGGCAGCTAACAACAGCATTAGAAAAGCAAATTACTCTTTGAAGGACATTCTGTCATTAGATAGACTTAAGTTTCAACCTTTGTCCTTCCAATACTGATAAGTAGCCAAAACATTAAAACTTACAACTCAATGATTTAAATTTGGAATTACCTTCTGCCATTATATAACATATACATTGCATTTACTGGCTGTTGTATCACAATAAAAGCATATTTTACAAAAAACAATAAGAAAATATTTCTAGAACAAAACACAGCTGGTAAAACAATCAAGTGAAGCTATAGGATATTAATATGAAAAACAAGGTCAGTAAAGTAACACTTCTATTCCCTAAACTGCTGCTAAATACAAATTCAACACACCCTTTTTCCAAATCTCCACTAGTTGATTGCATATGCAATCATCCAATCCGCAATTTTTAGACAAATACATAAAATTACCTGTGAAATTTCAGAGCTGTTTGTTTTACATGAAGTCATGCCAACTGATCCAATCATGTGTTGCTCCAGGACCTGCATCTGGTGCTTCTTTTCAATAATTTCGCCTTTTAGCTTTTGCATTTGTTCCTATCGAAAACAAAGCAAACCCCCAATGAAGTGTACGCACATGTATCAATTTTGGAGTCCTTTCAGAACAAATTAGAACAATCAAATTTAGCATTTCCTCTACAACGGAAAAAGACGTCACCTTTACTTGTGAATCTTCAGGGTTGCTATCTGCTTGCTCTAACAGTCTTTTGAAGGAACTAGAAGACAATGCTACCTCGCCAGCTAACACTTTCATCTGTTCTTGAAGGAGATCCATTTGATCCGAGATTGTTGTCCCTGTCTGCAGAAAGTAGTCATCATTTGCAAGGAACCATTCAATACTAAGAACCAGGCTGAAAATAGCTCTAAACAACTTCTGTCTAAAACTAAAATTAACCAAACTGCAATATTTCAGAAAATTCAACATTGTACTATCAACATGTTTAGCAAACCTATAATTGCATCCATCTTTTATTATAAACAAGAAATGTGCAAAAAGAAGGTCAATCATGGTATTGGAGGTGTATATGGGAATTCCCAAATCACTATAAACACAATATATAAATAAAACTGTCCCAAGTTGCAAAGTATTTATTTCAAGGATCCTAGGATTTTGTTATAGGTACCAATCAGTTCAGATTTTGGACCATAATGTATTCCTCACCAGTATTTCCAGAAATATCTAAAGTGAATATAGTAGATCTATTAGAGAAAAGTATCAAATCCTCCTCTGGCACAAAACTATCACATAAATATTAACACATTACAAGTAAACCAACTATAACATTGACATCGATTCAAAATTGGTAGAAAATAATGTTGGGATGGACTCTTAATTTGCACCCCTTCCAGCTTACTTCTGAGGCTTGAATCTCCAGACTAGGGAAACCTTACATTAAGCATGAGACAAATAATCGTCGTCTTCCTTTCACTCTTCCTTTAAGTATGGATTTGTTTGTTTTAGGTTTCCAAAAGCTGCAAACTGATCAGTAAAGTCTGACTTAGTTATATAAGTATCATTGACTATGCAATAAATAACTATATGGCTTGAATCATGTTAGGAACTTCCGTAGAGACTGTATTATTGATAGTATAATAGGTGATAACAAGCTGGAGCAAGCTCCCCCTCCTGGATGAACCAGGCCAAACCAACCTGACAATGATAACAAGATCGTACCCCTTTCATTCCTCAATAGACAGCTATATCCCCTCTCATTCTCTCTCCATAACTACCTTCTAACAAACTTGCCTACATGGCAGCTGACACTCCTCCCTTTCCCAATTTATTCCTACAAGTATAAGTTTTAATGGGCTTAGTTGGTATGGGCTGAATAGAAGGTGAATTATTAACAAATCGAGAGAGAAAATCACTATATAATCCTATCTCCTAATAAAAAAGCAATAGTTGTACAAGTTTCTTTCTATGAATTGTCACTTCATCATATTCCTATTAACCATGGTCAAAGGCCCTAGATACATTTGATACAACCACCAATAAGCACCAGAAAAGATGATATTCTAAACAACAACATAGAGATTTGAAATAATGGAAGTCTATAAAGCCTAGGCAAAATACAGAAAGAGACAATGCACTATAATCTGTAAAACGGATACATAGAGAATACAGCACATTAGAAAATTTACAATTAAAAGCTTAGAATTTCTCTCACCGGAGGTAGTGAATGACCTGCAACAGTTGCACTGAACAAATCGCCTGCTTGTGTTCTTTCTGGAAATGAAGCAAGTGTCGGATCATCTCCCTTTCTACTAATTGATTTTCTTTGTCCATTCCTCGTACCAGCAAACATGACTCTACTTTCTGATGATAGAGAAAAAGAAGCTAGTGATCCATTCATAGAGGCCTCACTATCAGGACTCCGTGATGACCCAAGCAAACTCTCACGCCTCTACAAGGGAGATTTTGACATTATTACTTTTCAGAAAGATCCAGTGCAATTCCCAACCCACACCCTTCCCTCTCCTAAAAGAATAATCCAATAAAGCACCAAAATAGCAAATTATACACCACAGAAATTGATGATGTGAGAACTTACTCTAACTTTAAACCAGCCAAGCATTCCAGTTCTCCTGTTGCGTTTATAATCCTTCACAAGCTCTTCTAGATTTGTGACATCATCCCTTCCTTCTGTTGAAAGCTCAGAAGCATAACTTACCGAATCTTCTTCTATTCTGTAATCCCTTTTTTTATCTGGTAAATATGCTAGCTGCATCAACATAAGAAATAAGAAAGGATTTGTGAAGGATGTAATGAATCAGTGAACATCAGGAACTTATTTCTCGTGTAAACTAAACTCAAAGTCAGCAAGGCAAACCTCATCTTCCCCAAAAGAATGTCTTCGTCTTTGACTGGACCTCTCAGGGTGGCTTGATTGCAAGGAGTTCTTTGTTGAAACCAAGATAAGTTTAGTCAATCGTTGAATTCTTCCCATCAAAGCTGCTTTGGCTTGTTCTTCCTCCTCCAACCTTGACTGTAACTTGACCTGACCAGCTTCCAGCTTTGATACAATATATCAAATATCAGAGACTTCAGCAATTAAACAACCCATTACAACAGAGTTCCCATAGAAATTAGCTACTGTTTTGAAGAATAAAAGTTAAACTTGCATGTAAACCACATGGCATTGGCAATATATTTATAGCATGAAAAAGACTAGGCTGTAGATACCAAACCACTTAAGATTGATGATGATCATGCAAGGCTTGATCACATAACGCACTCACCGTGTCATCTACACATTAGAAGATCCAACCTCAAAAGAACACTAGAATATGTTCACAATAAAGTACAGACGACATCTATGTCCAAGATTATCACTCAATTAGAACTACAGGTTACAAGTGAATATGTATCTAGACTATTGCATCAAGTTGCTCCT
Organism: Erythroxylum havanense; assembly: GCA_024752395.1. Taxonomy (NCBI): domain Eukaryota; kingdom Viridiplantae; phylum Streptophyta; class Magnoliopsida; order Malpighiales; family Erythroxylaceae; genus Erythroxylum; species Erythroxylum havanense. The sequence goes on from JANTNU010000006.1 coordinate 11,538,720, forward strand.
GGAACTCACACATGTTCCCCCAAAATGTAAATGAACACAAAATAACAGATTTTTCACCTGAAAAGCCTAGTAAATACATATTAAGCAATTACTCCATAATAGAAATTTCATGCACACAAGAATTATGACAAACCTGAAGCTTCAAATTAACCAGATCTTCCTGGGAAGAGGCAGGCATATATGGATTCTCCACCATTCCACGTTTTAATTGCTGGAGTTCTTGCTTTAAGCATGAAATTTCTTTTTGATACTTTTTTATGAGGGACTTCTCATCCATTATCTAAGCAAATAATGATTGAAGAAAGAGAAAAAAAACCAATATTAAAATGATGCTCATAAAATAGAAATTATGACACATTAAAATAACCTAAGATTCACCTTATTTTGAGAGGCCTTGATTTCCACATGCTTGCTTCTGTGTGCAAATTTCAATGTGTTGTGCGTCTCTTCACTGTTGCTAGAGGCAGGTGTCACATTGCAAATAAGCTACAAAAACAGGAGTTTGGACCATTAATGTCGTACAAAAGGAGGGCACTTTTTTAACCTAAAATGATTTCACGAACTGCTTTTTTCCCAGGGTAATCCCAGGTGAGAAAGAACTTGGAAATAAAACTGCAACAACATCCAACCTAAATAATAGCAAAGTAAGTTACCACAATCATCTCATTCCAAAGAATTTGTTCAGCAAGTCATAACAAATCCTTCTCTCCCACACGAGAAAGACCAAAAGAAAAAACTAAAAAAATGGTAGCCACTTAGAAACATGGAGAAGCCACTCTATGCAAGAAATTAACTGAAAGCTACAATATATTGCATATGAAACGAACATAAAGAAATGCTTCTATACATACAGAGATCCGCCCGTGGCCACTAAGGGATGACTGCAATAGCCGAGTAAGTTTTGAATCTCGATAGGGTATATGAGTAGCTTTTCCATCTGTTAGTTTACAAATTACCTGCAAAAGCACTTCATTCTTAGTCAAAAGTCTTTGACTTCACCTTAAAGATTTTGGAAAAGCAATTAAGGTAATTTTCTATGTCCAGATGGGTCATCCATCAATGAGACATATAATCATAAAGCAAAATCAAATATGCAACTAATTTGGAGGTGTTGCACAAAGCAAAAAGCCGATTCTTATACCAGTTAAAATTAGAATCAAATTTGAATAGTACACAATAAATTCCATGAGAGAGAGAGAGAGAGAGTGAACAGGCAAGTGAATCTCACCGTCCCAAGTGTTAGCAAACTTTTATTTATGAATGAACCTTCTTTTCTCCGTAATCCAGTTGTTTCAGTTTTAGAACTCTCAGATCCCGCAAGATCGATTAAGTGCTACAATATAAATCAGGCATAAAAGGAGTAGGCAGAAAACAAATTATGAACCTATATGTCAAACTATAGAGCTAGGTAAATGATTACCAATTGGGACAGTGTCACATCTTCCCCCCCAGGATTTTCTCCATGTGGACTGCTTTCAATAGTCTAATCAACAACACATTGGGAAAAAAAAATTAAAGCAGGGTAATCAAACAATCTTTTGATTGATACCAAATGCAACCCACATATAGAGCTTCATGAAGTTCTAGATTAGGATTAAACAACATTTATCAAACAGAAAAGAATAGACTTCACATAACCCTATAAAAATCAAGTTAGGCATACGTACCAATGTAAATATGGTGTGACTACGACTACTTAGAAGATTGACATTATTTGAGCCAACATGCCTATGTTCTGAAAAACGTAAAAGAAATGACATATTAGATAATGATCAATTCACAAAAGGAAAACAGAGAACTATGTACAAAAGGAGCTCTACAAAAAAATTGTTTTATGCTCACATACCATGCACTCGCAAATGCACGGGAGTAAAATGGAACAAGAAAGATTCTGTTTTACAAGGACATTAAACAGCTAACAGAAATATCAAACTAAGCACATTTAAATGAAACTGAAGAATAAGAAACAAGTGTGCACATGAATGAATGTTATTTTTTTTCTTTCAAATTTCTATAAACACCTTCTCCAGATGCTATCAAGGATAGAGCATGAGCAGGTGATAAAACAACTTCTTCTTTGATCCCTTCAACATAAATTCCCTGCCAATGTAATGAATCACATATCATAAACCATGTCTCCAAACTTTGAGAATCCAAGCTCATGTGCTAGCACAATATAGGTGTAAAGATGAAGGCATAAATTAATGTGACCAGCTCAAGCAGAAATAGTCTGGAATGCAAGCACAGTACTACCAATGGCAGAAAGCTCCTAATAAATGAAAAGAAAAGTCAAAAGCATTATTACCCAAAGCCCGATATAAATACATTGATAAGCAAGATGCATTCTTAAGGGGAAAAAAATACACAAGGAGAGCAATTAGGAGCTGATGATAGGAACTGATTAGGAAATTATCTTATGATTTTGTAGTCATTATCTTACTTATACAGTACTTATCTTTTTAAGAAGTCTACGATTTCAGAAGTCTATTTTTAGTAGGACAATAAATTAGCATATTCCTATTCTATTTTAGTTCCTAAACACTCTGTATTCAGCCTATTTAGAGGGCAATGGATGAATAAGAAGGAAGTCAAAATTTTACTAGAAAAATAGTTGGTAGAAAGCTTGTCAAAGACGAGTTTTCTAAGCGACAACCATAGGACCTAAAAAGGGAAAGAACTCCAACAAGGGAAAAATAGGATTTTCATGGAGTCGTCCTTTGACTAGACCCTACACTAAAATACATATCAATTTGGTAGAGCCTATCGTCATGGACGACACTGTAGACTTGTAAAGCCGAATAGGATTGTTCATGAGAAATATCAAGCAGAGGCTAACTATGATGGAGGACTACCAACAGTCCAAAACTTACAACTAGAGGAGATTCTGCAAGAGCTAAAGGGGTGGAGTTAGAACAATGAGGTGGGGGGCAATAGCCGCATCTATAGAGAATAAAAGGAGGAAACAATTGTTGAGCAAGCAAAGTGAACTATTGTTCCCAGGTATTCTAAATTAGAAGTTCCTTCATATGATGGTTACTAATGATCCGTTGATTTGGATCCATAAGCATGACCAGTTCTTTAAAAAATCAAAGAATGCCTGAAGAAGAGAAGATGGGGGTGGCAGCGTTCCATCTTAATGGTGAGGCATTGTTTTACAAGGTGAAACAAGAGGAGGCAGGTATTAATTGGGGGATATCCACGGAACAACGCCACCAGAGGTTTAATCTTTTTATGAGCTTCAACTTTTTAAACAAATTGACCAACTTAAAGCAGATAGGAATGTTGGGGGATTATCAAAAGGAGTTCTAATCTTTGCTGGCCCTCACCACAAAGTAACAAGTCAACCAATTCACTACTGTTCTTATGGAAGGGCTCTAGCTAGAAGTAAAATTGCAACAACCAAGCAGCTTAGGAGCTGCTATGAATCTAACCCGCACCTTGTGAAAAGAAGCAGAGTATTTGGGTTGCCTTAGGAAGGACTCATAGGGCAAAACCTGCCTTGGAGCAATACAAAAATAACCACTAAAGAGAAACTTGCAGGGAAGGAAATTTTGGGGCAACATTCAATATTAGGAGCATAAATATGCCTTTTAAAGAAGTTAACAAAGAAGAGATGGAGAAATAAAAAGAAAAGCAGCTTTGCTTCAATTGTGATGAAACATGCTTCAATGGGCATAGATGCAATAAGTTATATAGGGTAAAATTGGCGAAATCTGAAGAAAAGGATAAGGGAGGAGGTTTCTAGGGAGTTTCATGAAGATTTTAAGAAGACATATCTGAGTTCAAGCTTGAGGACAAACTCCTCGTCTAGGAGGGGAGTAATGATACGGAAGATGCATTCTTAAGGAAGAAATATGCAAAGAGGACAATTAGGAGCTAATAACAGCAGTTGATTAAGAAATTATCTTACGCTTATGCAATAGTTATCTTATGTTTCTATAATAATTATCATATTTAGATAGTAGTTATCTTCTTTAGGAAGACCATTATTTTCATAAGTCTATTTTTAGTAGGAAAATAAGTTAGCATATTTCTACTCTGTTTTAGTCCTTAAACACTCTTATGTATTCAGTCTTTTTAAAGGTCATTGGATGAATAGGAAGGTAGTCAAAATTCTCATAGAAAACATAGCTGATAGAAAGCTTGTAAGAGCAGCAACCATAGGACCTAGGAAGGGGAAGAACTCCAACAAAGGAAAAAAGGATTTTCCGATGAATCGTCCTGTAACTAGATCCTAGACAAAAACACATGTTATAAACCATCAGATACTTACAAAATTATGAATCAACAAACACAAGCCTATGCAACTGATCCTAATCTCAAGTTGAAGTCTTTAACTTGGATACCATAGTCTCTAGAGAGCAAAAATGTTAGCACCTAGCAAAATTTCATGGTTTAACTATAAGCCCCATAGTAAGGGATTCTAACCTCGAATCCACTAATAATGTTCATATTGAAAAATACATACCAACTTTGTATACAACACAACAATTTACAATTTAAATATACCAAGAAAGTGCTATGTTATTGCTGGAAAAGATAAGGGATACTTTCCAGGCAACTGCTAATTGCAACTTATGATGTAGACATGTAGAACCATATATTTCAAAGGTTGAAACCAAGCCATTCAAATTTGATGAAGGTCTACTCCTATCTTGATGGATTTTATGGCTTCATGCATAGTTCTCAAAGAAACCAACATTTGAAGGCTTCCACAATCAGAGAACAAAACAGTGACTCTCATACATACATAAATATCTATCTATCTATCTATCTATATATATACATATATATATATATATATTGTTACCTGTGAATCCTCTCTTATTCTCAGGTTTTGCCCTGTTGGATTAAGCAAATCATTGATGACCTAAAGAGAGAAATGAAAAGATACGTAAACAACTAGTTTATAAGGAGACGATATTTACTTGTATGGAAACTTCAAGCTGTATTTTGACTAAAAACTGAATTGGTTCAGCATATTTCAAGAATGGCTATCTGATTTATAACACAATATAAGCTCATATGGATAAACAATATCTAACTAAGAACTTGGGAAAAGAATTACAAGAGATTATGCCCTGCCACCACAAGCGATGATGAACAAAGGATAAGTGGGCAATACTAGCAATGCTTAATCAAAGTAAATTTGTAGAGAAACTAAACAAGTACAACAAAAAGCTAGAAGCATTGTTACAACAAGCAGTAATGCATGTTTGCATTGAATCTTGTAAATTGGCAACTAAATGAAGAAAGAGGTAAGAAAACATGCACCCTAGTTTGTATAAAAGCAAAAAAGAAAGAACATGTGTAATACACAATGAATTGCTGGAAGCAAGAACTAAATCTAGCATATAACAATTATTGTGTGTGGTCGAGTCAAGCACAATATTCCATGGAAAGGGTGAAAAGCATTTCCCATAAAGTTGAATTTTCTAAATTTTCAATTGCTATATCTACTAGTGAACAAAGACGCTTAGTTTTAAATGAGATTAACTGACCTCATTGTATATCTCCAAATAAGAAACACGAAGAAGAAATTCCCGCACTGGTGTCTGACATGTTAATATTAGTTTTAGGGACATATTGACAACATATTTAGCCAATTGCACGATACAAGTCTCAAATACATAATGGTAGGCAAAACAATCCTACCTCTTGTATTATTCCAAAAACATCCTTTACAGCCAATGGAATAACTCCAGGTGACTTTTGTTCTCCCTAATTTAAAGGCAAAACATAAAAACATATAGGAATGATGAGTATCATGTTTGAAAATTTGAGACATGGCAAATAATACATCAAGATTCTAGTAGCAGATGAAATTAATAACCAATCAAGTCCTTGACATAAACAAAAGGGCTTCTTGTTGTTCTCTATAAGGGATAGTTGTCTGCCCCATTTTCCTCTGTTAATCACCATTTTTTATGTCTAGTATTAGTACAATAAAATGAATCTATGTTTGATATTGTATTTTCCATCTAAATAGCTAACATAATTTGTTTCTCATAGTCGCCACTTATCAATATTATCTGGGTTTATAAGCACAAATAATTAGTCACTGAAGTAGAACAAGAATGCAGGGAAAGAAATGGTTATATATTCCAATATATTGGTATTCATTTAGATACTTACATGCATTGTATGCGTCTTCCCACTACTAGTAACACCATATGCAAATACAGTGCCTGTTCCAAAAGAGAGTAGTTATCCACTGCAAATTTTTTTAGTTACTACAAGTACAGTTAGGATTAAGAATAGGCATAACCGGACCTGTTTTTTTACATATATATCTCCTGAGACCCTATTCTATTCACCTCTTTGGGCTTCTATTGAATCAAGAAATGGGTTTGATTGTCCATTTTTTTATATAATTTTGATATAATAATATCTAAGGTATCTTCCGGATAATTCAAATCAAAGCAATTGGATGTCCGACTCGGACCTAGATGACATGACCGATCAATAGTCCTCCAAAAAGGTGAATACAAAACAGATGTGCCCTTTATGAAATTCTATCACATGTTAAGCATCCTCTAATCTCGTAACTGGGGCATATGTTTGCTCCTTTGCTGTTATTATACTTTGACTCATAAATATTTGAATATTAATATTCAACTATTAACATTCATTAATATGCAGTTCTAGTATAAAAATGAATTTTATCCAATATTATAGAAAGTCTAGCCTGAGCAGAACTAGAGGAGAACAAAATTTAAATGTTATACACAAACACAGAATATGGAGACTCATATGCATTTTAAGTAGCTTGAAGCTGCAAATATAAATATGACTTGAGTTTCCATATACAAGAAATCATACTGTTTTACAATCCAATATGCGAGTCCAAACATCGGCAAGACAAAGAAAAAGTGATACCGTGTTTATATTCTCAAATAAACAAGTGCAGTGATTAGTAAATTGCCAGAGATAGTAGCAGAAGCATACATGAAAATTACTATAAAAATCCAGCTGCAAGTTTCCTAGAAGAAGAAAACGAGTTCCAGCCATTGTTTCTTCAGTCATGAACCAAAAACCAACTTAGGAAGAAATTACTCAAAATATACCAGATAATGTCTTTCAATAAGGTAGATAACATATAACATGCTGGAAAATGTTAAATTACTATATTCAACTATCAATGAAATTTAGAATGCCAATTCATTATCACCTTGTTTAAAAATTATCAATTTAAAAGAACAAGGAGTAATTACCGTTTATCCCCTGCATAACACCGCTAACAACATGCTGGGCAGCAACATCATAAACATGGCGAGTTGTTGTCGCCGGACCAAACACTCTATCTGCCAGTTAAGAATAATACAGAAAATCAACTACATTTATTAATAAGACAAAGGACAAAGAACGGTTTCGTTTCAACTGCCTAAGTCCAAAAACTTGAGAATGGAGAAAAATAACATGAAAATGTGCATACATTAAATAAAAATAAGCACTAACCAAAACCGTAAGCAATTGAAGAATTGTACTCGTTCCTTACTGTATAACCCCCATCTGCATACCATGCTATCTCGTCTCCTCTGTTGATCTCCCCAGAGCTACACGGGCAACAAAACGGTCACCAAAACATAGAATAACAGACAGATCAGTAACTGCAAGTCAACAGCTAAATAAAAGTCAAAACAATAAACTACCTGAGAGGACGGAACCTGACGGTCACAGTGACATTTTCCTTAGCCTTACTAGTCCCCGACCGGTCAAAAGTGGGGCCAGTATTCGGACATGGACCGGAGCTGACGGGAGAGCTTGAATGCCTCGAAGAAGTCGCCGAGGGAGGCGTTAAAGGTCTTACAGCGGACTTAGCGGGCAACGGCGGTGGCGGTTGCGCTGGGGACTTTCGTGATCGGAAGGGAGAAATGGAGAGGCGGTGGGACCTAGCAGAAGCAGAAGACATAGGGAAGAGTGACGGTTGAAGGTAGAGAGAGAAAGACAGAGTGAAAGAAGTGTGAGGTGTTGTTGAAAAAGCGCCGGCAGCCGCTGCTTAGTACCAGTACTACTATTGCTTGATGCGGACATTTGTTTGGCTTTGGCGCCCTCCGTTCGTTTCACTTTGTGCTTCCAAATATTGTTTATTTTGAAATTTTGAACTTTTCTTTTAATTTTATACTAATTTAATGACATTCTATTTCTTAGTTAAAATCACTTCTTGGTCTTAACGAAATCATGCTATTAAAGTAATATATGTTGCTTATTTTAAATTAATTGAGTATGATTATTATATATCATATTATATAATATATCATAATTAATACACATAATAAATTTGTACTATAATACATAAATTAAAAACGTATTTTTAATCTAATTAATTAAATTAAAGCTCAGGTTTAATCAAATTAATTAAACCAGGTCCAACGCTGTCAGGGTGGACCGAACCGTATCCATGATCCGGCACCCAACCCGCCTCAAAATGTCTGGTTGGCGCCATATTGCTCACAGATGAATAAACCCCCCAGCATTTCAGACATACAGAAACCATTACTACATCAGGGGCAGAGCGATCGATCCAATCGAGCCCATAGGTGAAAGCAGAAAACATGAATGACGTGCCATCTCCAATGCTTATCGATGGAGACGAGAACCAGAAGAAAGACAGTTTCTTGAAAGCCAACAACAAGGGCAAAAGCATCGTCGCAGCCTTGGACTCTAAACCCACTCCCTGGGTTGAGAAGTATCGCCCTCAGTCTCTCTCCGATGTCGCCGCTCACCGCGACATTGTCGACACCAGTTATGAGTCTTCTCTGTCTCTCACTATCTAGGGTTAACCTTTTGTCCATATTCAGAAGTTCGTATAGTGTAGGAATGCCAATCTTTTGTAGGATTTTTAGTAATGCAATTTCGGACAGTTTTATACATAGAAATTGCAGGAAGTGTCTCAAATTAGGGGATATTCAAATAACTAATCTTTATTGTGTAATAAAATTTTCATCTTGTGTATATCGTGCTTGACGTCTGTCTCTGTCTTTTGTAAATTTTTTATCTTTTTTTTTTTTGGGAATAGTTGATAGGCTCACCAGTGAGAACAGATTGCCCCATCTCTTACTCTATGGCCCTCCTGGGACGGGTAAAACGTCCACCATTCTTGCTGTGGCACGCAAACTATACGGAGCACAGTACCACAACATGATTTTGGAGCTTAATGCATCCGATGACAGGGGAATTGACGTCGTGCGCCAACAGATACAAGACTTTGCTAGTACGCAGAGCTTCTCATTTGGGTACTTCCCTTTAGTTTGATTTTAATGTTTGTATTATGTAAATTGGTAGTTCCATACTCTAAACTGCCTACAGTTGGATCTGATTGATCACTGACCCTTTCACTTACACACAGACTCACATTGCATTTTTGTTTTCTGTTATTGCTACACTTTCGTGGCAACATATTATGTTACAGTTTTACTTTTTTTTTTCCCAAGAAGATCCTGTGCAGCCCTTTTGGTTTGAAAATGTTTGCTCTGGGCAGTATCTTTTAACTGATTGCTAAATGGTTTGATGCTTTCAGCTCTAAGTCATCTGTAAAGCTGGTCCTGCTAGATGAGACAGATGCCATGACAAAGGATGCACAATTTGCCTTGCGTAGAGGTACAAAGTGTGAATGGTCAATTCTTGTCTGTCCCAAAATCAGTTCACTATTTGTCATAAACAATATTTTTATGTTTCTTCACCCTGCAGTAATTGAGAAATACACTAAGAGTACTCGCTTTGCACTTATTTGTAATCAAGTGAACAAGATTATTCCAGCCCTACAGTCTAGATGCACTCGATTTCGGTTTGCTCCTCTTGATCCTGTGCATGTTGTTGAGCGACTTAGATATGTTATAAAGGTTGAAGGGTAAGTAATATTTTCCTCTAAAGCCATTGCTTCTTTGAAGTTTCATCTATCGGGGGCTGTAAAGACTGCTTATGTTTCTACAAGGTTGATAAACCCCAGTGCATGCCATATAGGTTTCTTCTAATAACTGATCATCTTTCTGGGTTTCAGAAATTTGAGATCATAAATGGTCTTAATTTGGCCAGGAAGCTTGAAAGAAAACCTTTTGCTTCTTGGACCATCTGTCTGCCTTATTTCATTCCTTAACATTTTTACCTTGAATCAGGCTTGATGTAACTGAGAGTGGTTTAGAGGCACTTGTACGGCTTAGCAATGGTGACATGAGAAAGGCTTTAAACATACTACAGGTTCTGAGTTTGTTTAATTTCATGTTTTCAACAAAAGGAATCATTTTGGTGTTGTAATTGCGTTTTAGGCTTTTCGCATATTGGGTATATGCATTTGTATTTTGATGTGACTCAAAGCCAATAACTCATAATTCAAAAATGTAAAATATCTTTTGTTCAGATTTTATTCCTCTGTTAAATGTGGAATGTACTGTGTCATCATTTTGTCCTCATATGTTTTAGTGGTCCTGTCTTAGTATTGTTATTGTCATGACTTTCTGTCCATCTAGCATAACAAAAGCCTTAAATGCTAATATGAGCTTAAGTTTCTCATTCTGTTGATGGAAAGGAAAGCCATTTGCCTTCAGACTTCAAATTGTATGGTTTATCTGATCATTGTCCTGTATTGAGATCTATAAACAACCGTTTGCTGTATGTGGTCCCATCCACCACCTAATTCTTCAGGACTGTCAGTTTGAATGCTGATAGTCTTGTAACTTGGTCAGTATGCATGGAACTTGTTCTGGCCCTTGACTCTATTCTTCATATTCTCTTTATATGGATGCGTCTTTAATGCAAATAGAGCTTGTTATTATGCTTTTCATTTTGTTTTCGGTTGTTAATAGAAATTATTCAGCGTATTCTGAATAGATTAACTGCATTTAAAGAATATCTATATCTCTTCTGAATAGATTAACTGCTTTTAAAGAATATCTATATCCCTTAAATTAATGTCACGTGCATTCTATCTTCTGTTTGTCAATTTTTTTTGTAACAACAAATTTGCATTGTGAAATCTTATTTCCTGATAAATGCAGTCAACATACATGGCTTCTCAACAAATTACAGAAGAAGCTGTTTACCTATGTACTGGAAATCCATTGCCCAAAGACATTGAGCAAATATGTTACTGGCTTCTGAATGAAACCTTTGTAGAAAGTTACAAAAGTATTCACTGATCTGTTTCCCCATACACTGCCATTTGTTTTATATATGTTATTTTGTGCAAACTATGATTGTGATTGCTACTAATAATTTCTCATGCTTCCTAGGAATTTCTAAGATGAAGACAACAAAAGGATTGGCCTTGGTGGATATTGTTAGAGAAGTGACAATGTAAATGAAATGCTTTAGCTATTAACTTCTTTAAACTTCAATCAGTTGATCCCATTTCATTCCATTCTACCAGGTTTGTTTTCAAGATTAAGATGCCATCAGATGTTCGAGTTCAGTTGATTAATGATTTGGCTGACATAGAGTATGTATTTGCCCGTCATTTAATCTTTGTATTTATTGATTGGTTTTGCAAATGCCTGCTCACAGTGTGTCTTCTTTTTCTAATTGACATTTGTGATAGTGTATGTGTCATCACATGCTTAGAAAACATGTAAACAAGGACAAAATGATGTTGTTTGACAATATTCAAAATGTTGAATTCATCATGACCCTAAAATCTTGCATAGGTTGAATTATGACTTTTTTAAAAATCTTCAGGTACCGATTAAGCTTTGGGTGTAATGATAAGCTACAACTTGGATCACTCGTTTCTTCTTTTACCCGGGCTCGATCTGCACTTCTTGCTGCTGCAAAGTAGTAAATTTATGGTTTTATCTTTCCTGTGTTTTCTGGTTTAAATCATATACATTAGCTTTGGGTCTTGAATATTTGGAGTATGTAAAATCTCGACTCTGTAATTCAAAGCGTTTAAGAGTATCAGTCAAGTCTCTTAAACTGTTATTTTGTAGGACTAGGAACTCTTGATCTTGTTAGTCAAGCTGTATTTTGTTATTATTTTGTTCATGCCCTTGGTATTACCAGCAGCTGAGTCCCTGCTTCATTTTTCTCGCTTCTGCCAAGGCCTATAATGGCTTTAAAGATTGCATATGGGAAATTAGTAGGTTAATCATTGCCAGATTTAAATTTGCAAATCAAGCTAACAATAATGGCATTCAATTTGCCGATAACTAGGCATGCAAATAACAACTCATTACAAGTAAGACATTTCAGTCCTACCGTTTCAAGTTAAAAAAAACCTTGATGTGATGTTTTCCAATGCTAATTGTTCTCTATCATGTTTTGAGCCTAAGGAGTGACCTGTACAACAAAATTCTGTAATAGCTTTTACGTTTCCCTACTAAGTGTGTATGTGAACAACCCGTTGTCAGTTTTCAACCTACAAATTATCTCGTCTTTTAAAATTTACATGGTTTTCTTATGCCAATTTTTTTACTACAAAAATGCACCTCGAATGACCCAAATACTTACAAGTAGACTATTGCATCTCCATATGATAAAAGATGAATGAACATTAGTTGTTCTCCCCACAGCCTTTGAACGGCATTCGGCACCTATTATTAATGCAAGCTTGCTGTATCTAATATCACCAACGCAGCTACTCCACAAGTACCTTGTTTCTTTTTAAACACCATTAATCTTGTGTCCTGTTGGACCAGATAATCTCGATTTCAAGAGATCTGGATGATTCGTCCTTGGTGCTTTCGTGGTTGAGACTAAACATCCCACTGTATACTCCTTCTGTCACAACTTTGTCGATTTGGATGGTCACTCTTCCCAGGGTTGACTAAAAAAAGAAAAAAAAATCATAATTCAAATCTGGTATAAAAGTAAACTTCAACCAAAAAGAAGTTACAGACAGGCACCAGTGTGACAACTCCAGCAATTGAGTCCACTATTGACCAACATACTAAAATCATCTACATTGAACCTTGGTTACCTTTCCAAAAGTACTCCTGTTTTTGCATATAATGTGAAGCTTTTGCCCCCTTGGAGGTACATCAAAGGCCCATGTGAATCCTTCTTGCCATTCAGGACAGTTAGAATGGCTCACAACCTGAAAACATTGGCATCCTTAAGTGTGAGATGTAGCTACATATTGACGATAAGAAATTGCATGTATAATCAGTATTTTGGTTTGCTTCTAGTAGTTTGTACAACATAATTCTTTTTTGAAAATCTTGAAGTTTGGCAGAGAAGTTTTTCTTAATTTAAAATATAAATCCAAATATAATGCCAATCATCATGAATCCACTAAGTCCAGGCACTTCTTCTTCCTTAGTACAAACAAACTTGAAGAAATTTTCTTGCGATTCCAACAATATGACAAGTTGTGCACACACTAGTAGCAGGTCAATCATTGGTGGGAAAAGCAAATTTTAACTCTCCAAGTACATCCGAATAAGAAGATCAATTGACGTCAGCAACTAGTTAATGGCTAAGTTATGGGCACCCAAAAAATATAAAACGTACCTTAGTTTGTCGTGCAGGTCCATTGCCTATTGTCAATCGGCAAAAAGCATTTATCGCTCCCAACGCCTGCCTTAGATTGTTTCCACGATTAACTGTGACGGTCAAACAACCAGGCAAACAGTGCAACAATGAATCTGCTCTATCATGGAAACTTGGTGGACAGGTCTTCATCAGTGTTTGCAGAATGGGAATGGCTTCAGCAGCTACCATTGCCTGAGATTTTGCAATATCTATTGGCATGGTGGACCAAGACTGTTTCAACAAACATAGGGTCTCCAATGCAGACTCCTGAGCAGCCTCACAACCAGACTTTAGTGCATTTACCAAATGTGGGATACACAACGTAGCTGCTTCAGAAACATGGAGCTTAGGGAAGTTGGTGAATATGACATTTAAGGTTTTCAAGACCTGTACATTGATAGTTGCTGCAGACCACAACTCCCTCTCTAGTGCAGCTGCCCAAAACAACATGCTTTATATTCAGATCTAATGTAAACTACAATCGAAATAATGAATAAGAAATGAAAAAAGTTACCAGCATTAAATCAAGTTTTATGTGTCATTGTTTAGAGCTAGCTATGGTGATATCAACTATAGAATAAACTAACTTCCAGTCCTATTTTATTTCAATTTCCATTTCAATTCTTCTACTTAAATTTTATCTGAATTATCCTATATAAAAAAAATTTCAAGCCATATTATTAACACAACTGCAATTTTGTCTAATATACAATGTCAAACGTCAAATTAATATGCAACAATACGTTTATTCATGGTATATGTACCAACTATTAATTCAGTTATCACATAAATACTTAATAAGAGTTGCAATCTACCGCCAAGACCTACACTGAGTAATAACCTTAAAGATTTGTGTTATAATTTGAAGTAATTGTTACTGTTCACTACCTATAGGCACAATTCAAATAAATAAATTTTGTTTGGTAACGTTTTATGGCATAAAAACTGTATTGAAAATTTTTAGTATGTAGGTCTTAAATTAGGAGGACTAAAGTAGGAATTTAGGTCAATTAAGAGGATTAATTTTTTTTCCCCACTATCTATGCATAAATTACCCTCAAATCCCATCTCCCGTACAGTCAACACATCAAGTAATTTTTTGAGACAGCTTTAAATGAGGCTATATACTAAAATATATGCTAAGAGAGGCTATTGATCTTGCACCTTATTTACCATTATACACTTAACTCCAACAAGAAGCAAGTCAATTATTTGATAGAAACAAATCCAAATTATTGACCTCTGCAGATGGCATTCCTATAAAGTATATGTAGAAAATATTTTACAAAGGCATATCTTTAATTGTTTTCAATTTAGTGATATTCATTATCAACTAGGTGCAGAGATCAGTCAATTTACACTAAAACACCACGATACTATTATCACGAGTTGGTATGTATAAAAGTTGATTGCTCCTTTCAATAAATAAGTTTGATAAGTTTAGAAGTTGGTGGCTACTCTTAATAACTATTTCCAGCAGTGGCCGCCTTTTTTGAAATTTTCCCTACTTTTAGTTTTCAAGCTATAGTCTAAAAAATTGGAGGTTTAATGGTATATTAAATCAGATACATGAAATGGTCAACTAAGCATAGCAAAAATCTCTGAACAAGGAGAAAATGAGAATGGATTGGCGAAAACTTCCATTTAACTTACCTGTCAAAGATCTAATGAGCTCATTTGATACATACTCTTGGAGAGTGTGGTTAGAAAATAAAAATTTGATCATTGTTGCAGCCTGGTTAGCAACTTCGGAAGTAGAAGACAGCAGAAGTTCCTGCACCACTAATATACCACCTGCTTCAGCAACAGCTCGCCTGTTAGTCCGGCTGTGTATGACAAAGTTCTGCAATGCACAAATTGCTACCATAGTCATTTCTTCAGATGGCTGATCTTCAAGCAAGCTTACAAGGGCACGACATGCTGAAACAGAATCACTAGCCCTAGCAAGTCCTTCCTGTTGGGAGAGGTCTCCAAGAGCCAAAGCTGCAAGAAGTCTACAGGTCTCTGATCTGGTTTGTGGATCTAACAGATATTGTGCTAAAGGTGCAATTGCATATTTGGAAACCTTCATCTCTCGCACTCTAAGGTTGTTAAATAAGGCTTCAAGTAATCTTGCGGATAATTCTTCACATTGATGGGATCTTAATAGGTCCAACAAGGCATCTATCACACCAGCTTCAGCCATCTGCACTGCACTAGAAGCATCAGTTCTTTCATGAACAAGTAGGGCATTTAGAGCAGTGTTGATAGTGCTCTCAACATTAGAAAGCAACATTTTGACAAGAACCACCAGAGGTGCTTTAAAGTAATACTCTGCTTTGAAGTGCAGGACATTTGAGAGAACTGAAGCAGCAGTTTCCCACAGTTCAAGTGGTGGTTGAGGATCCTCTTGATTGATTATCTTCGCCAACTCAAATATACCACCAGAATTGGCAACTGCCTTTGGCCAGCTTATGGATATCTTTTCCAATGCCTTTATAGCAGTCTGCTGAAGGTTCACTACTCCAATTCCTGCTAGTCGCACTAGTGGAACAACAGCAGTTTTTGTATTAATATCCTGTTGAAAATGCTCTTGTGCAAGAAGATGAGATAAAAGTTCTGTGCCCAGCTGCTGAATTGCTTGAGATGGGGATTCAAGAAAAGAAATTAGAGGTTCAATGACATCACTGGGACTGAGTTTCAATGTTGCAAGGCTCTGTGGTTTCTCCAGTATATTTACAAGTGCTTGCAAGGCACTATGCTGTCCCCACAAACTGAAATCTGGACGAAGTAAAACCATAAAAAGGGGTTCCACAATTTTAGCAGCGTCTGAACTTCTAGCAATTGCACCACTGTTTGTCAAAATGCGAAACAGTTCTGCAATTGCAGAGCACAAGGAGATGGGTGCAACAGGAAGCAACTCAATACATTTATCTATAACTCCTCCTTTGACCATATCCATTTTTCGCTGGGCCCTGTCTTTTCCCAACTTTGTCATAGCACAAATGCTACCCTCAATAAGTCGATAATTTGTCCCACAAACGAAGCTAGGTAGATTATCGACAACAGCATCACAAGCTGCTGCAAGCTCTACCAGTCTTTCATTGTCCAGTAATTTATCTAAAGCACAGACTGCTGATTCTGTAGCTGAAATTGAATCTGACTGAAATAGAGATACAAGAAGAGGTATATATTCAGAGGCAATCGAATCTTCTCTAAATTTTGCAGTGCTAAATAGAATTATGCATAGCTCTGCAGCATCTCTCTTCAATTCTAAGGATGATGCAGAAGACAATATTTTGTACAGACTATCAAGTGGATAACCTTCCACATCAACGAACAAAGCTGCCTTTGAAGTATTTCTTGAAGCAAGCTTGACCAAGGCAGCAAGAGCAACCTCTTGCTCAATCTCTGAAGCAGTGTTAAGCATGTCACAAAGAGGTTGAATAGCCTGCCTGGCTAATTCACAGTCTCTGATGTTGTCGGCATCAAAAAGTTCATGAAGAGCCCTTGCAGCACTAAACCTAGCATCTCTTGATCCCAAACGTAGAACAGCGATTAGTTGATTTAATGAACTCAATGATGTTTCATACCGAATAATATCAGGATTGCTAAATAGGATTCTCAATAGCTCAGCTATAGAGGCCTCTGTAGAGTCCTGGGGACTCAAAGATAGATACTTAGTCAAAGCATCTAGACCTCCAGCTTCAGCAACGGTTAACTTATTTGAATCACTTCCATCAGCAATATGAGTTAGCAGTCGAACAGAAATTGGAGGGGCACATGGCCTATCAGGCAAAGGTTTCAACAGATCCACTAACAGAGGAATAGATTTGCGTGCAACAGAACCTAGTCTAACATCTTCAATTCCAAAAATTTGTTCCAGAGTAACTTGACCAGGATTTTGCAGCAGAGAAAATTCTTTTGATAAGGCCACAAGGTTTGGCATGTCTGACTCTATATGACCAATCAATGATATTAACCCAGCAACAGCACCGGAATTTGCAATTGTGAGACTTATCCCCTTACTTCCACTGCAGACAAGACTAGCCATTGCCTGGGCAGCAAAATATCTATCAATTATTTCATCAGATTTCAGTAATTGAACAAGCGAAGGTATAATGCGCATTGTTGTGGGAGACAGCACAACATCTGCATCTTGGAATAAGATGGCCAGAAGCAATGCACTAATCCATATACCCTCTGTATCCCCAAATTCTGCCTGAAAAAGAAAGACAAGCTTTCCCTTAGAAATCAAATTTTGATGAGAGATTTGAATGCCAAAAGTGTATAATAACCCATGGCACAGAAGCACAAATTAAAGAATTGCAATAAACAGGAGCTAACATTTTTCAGTTATGAAAGAAAATTAAAGAAGTTAATATTGTAAATTATACACTCCAACAAAAAAAATTCAACAAATCCTTTTACCTTTCATAATAAGATATGGTTGAACTAACTTATGAATGCATAGACTGGCCAAACTGAATTGCCATTATCACCGTTCACACCTCTTCAGAAATTTAAGACCCCTCCTGCTACTTTTACTTACCCAAGCCGAGCTCAATTATAAGTACAGTTTCCTATTGGATTATCTGTCTTAAAATGCTTCATTAATCTACTTAAGGTGAAAGTAATTCCTTCATGAAAGCTATGAGTCATCAGTGTTAATCTCATAATATCAAGGATACCAACGAAGAAACCCAACCAAATGAGTGCAGCATTAGCAGATTGCAAACAATTTCATAAAGCTAATGAAATCATACCTGCGAATTTGAAGTACAACTCAAAAGTTTGTCAGAAAGGACCTCAAGTCCACCAGCTTCCATTATGACAAGTTTGTTCTTTACTTGATAAGAAGAGGTTATAGATAACAACCACAAGGCAACAGTACCAGCTAAAACAGTGGCTGGATCAACAAGATCAAACTCATCGACCTCCTGAAATACTGATTTTTCAAAATATACCCTCGGACTTCTCACCTCTATTTCCAAAGATGAATAGCTACAATTTTGCTTCATCATATCCACTAAAGCAAATATCAAGGGCTTTGCGTATCCAGATGCATCAAGTGCTTCCATTGACTGCTGTCGGTTCTCTTTGGCTGCACATATAAGTAATGCAGTTCCCCCAACTCTCACTTCTAAACTTGAGGAGTTCATTATTCTGTTGGCTAGAGAACCTATTATTGTTGATTTTGTAATCAATAGGTCACCAAGCATGGCTGGTTGATCCCCACAAAGTCTAGACAAGATCTCTATGGCTTTATCCTGCAGATAAGGTGGCCCTTCAGCTAGACAGTACACTAGGGATGCCAAACTTGAAGGTGCTTCAGCAAGGGCAGACCAAGTTGGGGAAGTATGGTTGACACCTTGTTTCATCCTGGCCAGTGCTGCAATCACTTCTAAAGCATCTGCAGTATCTGCACCATGTAAATCCATTGCATTTAATGAATCAAGAATTGCAAGTACAACAAATCGACACTGTGCATTTCCCCTAAGAACATCACCCACTGGGAAATGCTTCAGCAATTGATAAATAGCCCGTGAAGCATGTTTTCTTCCCTGTAAAGTCCCTTCACCCAGGACTCTTGTCAAAGCAGCTACAACATCTTCAGCAATGGCTTCAGCAGCAATCTGGGAATCAGAAAGAAGATTGGCCAGAGCGGCAACCGCAGTTTCAGCAGCTTGAATGGAAGATGTTTTAGCCAACCTAATCAAAGGCTTGACATCACCTTCTGCAATATAATGCATCTTGTTAGTAGTTTTAGTCTTCAGCGGACGTGACAAAGCACTCAAAGCTCGAGCTAACTGTGTGGCAACAACTTGAGTATTATTACTGTTCAAAAGCTTCATGCAAGGTTGCAAAATCTCATCAGTTGCAAGACTATCACAGATGTCTTGCCGTGTGCTTAATAAATCAGCAAGGACAGAAGCTGCATACTCTTGCGTCTCTTCATTATTTGAGCTCAGAACCTGGACAAGAGAACTTAATGCCTCATTTGCTGCAGATCCCCGGTGCAAAAGATCCTCATATGATGCCATTGTAAGCACATGACCAATAACTTTTATTACATGGGCCTTTGAGCTAGGTGTGTCTCCTAGGAGCAGAGCTAATAACTGATTAATTGTTGCAGAATCAGATGTTTGGATAAGCTTCATCAGCGTCATAGCTGAAGCTTCTTGACCTTTAGGTCCACCACTTTTTAAAAGCCATAAAAATGCTGGAACAGCACCTGCACTGTCAACACAGGCTCGGATATCTTCACTATGACAAGACAGATTCCAAAGCACATGTGCAGCATCTTCCCTTGCTTTCTGAGACCCAATCTCTAATAGTTGCACCAGTGGAGGAATGCCTCCAGCAGCAGTAATTGCCCACTTGCTATCATCAACCTGGTCTGTCAAGATTGCCAGGAACCAAACAGCGTACTCTTGATGCTGTTCACTGGATAAGCCCAACAATGATATCAGTAACTGAATTCCTTCTCTCTTTCTAATGGCTTCCCAAATGCCTACTCCATCACGGCATAGGCTGGTTACAGAAAGTATTAGACCCTCTTGAGCATCCCCAACAGCCATCGTTACGAGTCCAATAAGAACCTTCTTAGCTTCTGCATGATCAATACATCTTGACAGGTAGCTATTGCTATAAAGACTTGCCATAGCCTCAAGAACACGCTCTTGAATTAGTTTGTTATCACGAGGTTTCAGTAGCTTTACCAGTATGTTCTCTATCTTTGAAGCATCAAAAGGTTCACTATCCACACTAGACTTTTGTTCAAAGATCATCAAAACGTAAGCAAGTGCTCCTATTATATCAGCAACTGGTGCTGATAAGCGAGGGGCACACGACAGCTCTCCAAGATGTAGAATCAAAGCGGACATGCCACCAGATATATTTGCCAACACTTGTGATGCATGAACCTGCAGAGCCTGGGCAGCCTCTCCTTGCATACCCTCTTTAGAAGGAGCAACAACAGCCCCAATGAGAATATAAATGCCATCTGCATTTATAATAGCTTTCTTAGCACTTACTGACTTGAAGGAAAGAGCTTCCAATGCATCAGCAGCACTGGCGCGAACAAAGATATCATTTTTCTGACCAACAAGTAGAAGCAAAACTTTGATGGCTCCAGAATCAATTACTTTGGGAATGCTATCACTGAAAGCAAGCATCAGACGGGCCAAGAGAGAAGCTGCATTTGACTGCGTAGCAGCATTATCAGAAGACAAAAGGCCCACAATGACCTCCACTCCTCCAGCCACGAGTGTTGCTTGCCAAAAATTGTCCTTACTATCACAAAGATTTCTCAATGCCCCAGTGACAAATCCCTGCACAACTTTGTCCTGCTTGCTCTTTGGATTAAGCTGATCCCATAGAGTTGGTACTACACTTTCTGTAACAAATATTTTCTTACCAACATGGTCATCTGACAGCCCACCAGAAGAAACTTCATATATTGCCTCTGCTGCTGCCTTCCTAGCCTCAATAAATTCAGACTTCAGAAGAGAGAGTAAAGGTGGGATGCACCCCCCAAGAAGTACCTTTACTCGTAATTCGTCATCTTGGCATAGGAGACTTAGAGTTGCGGCAACATTTACTTTTGCTCCAGTAGTACCATTCCTTAAAATTGATATGAACAAAGGCATTGCTTGTGAATGGGATCCAATGACTGCCCTAGCTTCTTTTCTTCCTCTGACAAGACCAAGCAATCGTGCTGTGATAAGTTGTTTCTCATGTGCTGAAGATACTTTGGCATGAAGCTTCTCAATGAAGCCAGCAACTGTAACCGTTGTATTTTCAGGGTTGTCAACTTCTATTTCAACATTTGATTCCCTGAATGTAATGTGAACCCAATTTCCCAAAATTAACAAATCTTACAAGCTAAAGATCTAAATCTTTTATAAGTCAGGCACTCATTCAAGTTCAGAATAAATGGTTTTGCAGTTCAGTGATTGGGTCATTAGAATACACATTTCTAGCATATTTTCCTATGCTATGTTTTAATGCCCCCATTTTCATGCAGGCTATTAAAGAAAATAAACAAGCCACTGCAAAGATATAATACTCAGTAACTTTTTATTTTAGAGAATGTCACTAACCTAGCCTGAGAAGTAGTTGTAAGTTCCTTTGCATGTGATGGAGATATTTTGGCATGTAGCTTTTCGACAAAGCCAGAAACCTTAGTCATTGTTTTTTCTTGGCTGTCATTTGTTGGTTTCGCATTCAACTCCCTGAAAGTAGCAACATTTCATACACGATAAGCAATAGATGGAGCTTTAAATCCATTATCACTTTTAACTCAGGCTGAAGTTTTTATTAAATTATTATGCACTCTTTAACTCTATTAAGTCCAAAGAAAGTCCATTCCAGTGCATTTCCCCTCATTGTTTCCTTTCCCGTGAATTAAATACAGGGTGTTACAGAAATTTAATTTGCCACAGCAAATAATTAATTCCAACTTGAAGGACACTAACCAAGCCAGAGAAGTAGATGAGGGCTTCAATTCTTGAAGGTTACAGGAGGGAGACTTTGACAT
Organism: Erythroxylum havanense; assembly: GCA_024752395.1. Lineage (NCBI taxonomy): Eukaryota > Viridiplantae > Streptophyta > Magnoliopsida > Malpighiales > Erythroxylaceae > Erythroxylum > Erythroxylum havanense. The sequence continues at coordinate 11,560,705 of JANTNU010000006.1, forward strand.
CTGCACCAACTTATGAATACACAGCAACTCCGATTGACCTGCTGCAAAGTAACCAACTCTCAGCAGATTGAAATAACAGGGAGGACCCAAACAGAAGATGAGAAAAAGCAGTACATGAGGTAAGAGTTCACTTGAGTAATCAGAACAGGCAATTTTGTTTTCGATAAGCAGATCAAAATTCAAATAATAAGACCCAAGTTACCTAATGTCACTAACCAATCTCGAGGAGACCATCTCAAACAAAATTAAAAAATAAAAACAAGCAGCCAAGAGGAAAAGAATACACCAGTGTGGTAATTTCCAAAATTCAAAGCCTTGCTTAGCACCCATAATTAAAATTTCCAGCATAACAAGAAAAAAAGTAGTAGAAGAAGAAGAATGACATAGCTACGTCCATTTACCAGAAGGCAACCCCTAAAACTTGAGGACTGAAAATCTAAAAAAGTCAATCAAATAACAAGGAATTATTAAAAATAGAAACGAAAAAACCTCGCTGAAAATGCAGATGCCAGAGAACTCCCTCCTTGTAGCTATCTGAAAGTGAGCAGGATCATCGGCAGCAATCCAAAAACACCATCCTCCGACCTCCGCAGCCACAATCCTCACCTCTCCGTCCTCAGTACACAAACAAATTAATTGCACGGCGCCAGCCCTCACCCAATACTATAGCCCCTCGCATAACCACCCAAACATACTCTTCAACGACAATAAACGAGATCCTTCATGCACAGGTAGCGCCTAATAGAAAACGATGGCTAGATACATGCAGTTGTTCATACACATATGTAAAGAGAGAGAGAGAGAGAGAGAGAGGAGCAATCGGACATGAAAGTGAGTGAGAGGTGGAATTCGGAAATTAAAATGCAAAACAAACAAAAGCAATTTATGCAAAAAGGAAAGAAAAAGGTCAGTGAGAGTACGGAGATCGGATCGTAGGTGTAGCAGCAGCAGAATCTAGGGCAAGAAAAAGGTCATTTTCCTGGCATTTTGCATCCAAAAGAAAAGAAACTTACTGTAGAGCTGGAAGTGTACATTCATACGTATAGAATGCGCAGAAAAAGAAAATGTTAAAAAGGAGAACGCACCTGGAAATTGAGAAGCGAGAGAGAGCTTAACGGAAGGAGAATGCGATGGTCGTAAATGGAGATGCACAGAAGAGAGAGAAAGTGGGAGGGAGTGTGATGATGGTGATGGTCTTTTTAGTTTCTTTTGTTTTCCTGCTTTGGCTTTTCATTTCATTTCATATGTAAACTGTAAAGTGATTTTCTAAATTAAGTTTCTTATCCAATTTTGTATTTTTGTAAATAAAGGTAAATTTACCATTGGGGGGGAGTGATTGTTGGCTTTGGCTTTGGGGTTGGGGAGGGTCAAATATTCTCAGCCTGTCTTCTTGGGATTCCTTTTCTTTTCTCTCCTCATTTTCTTGGAAATTTTTATAAATGTGAACATTCGACACGTCATGTAATTTTTCTATCTCAAGGGTACCCCTGAATGCCACATAAGTTACACTACTTGTCGTAGTTGTAATGCTTATTACTACAATTCTTCTTTCTTATCTTTACCTATATGTTGCTAATTAATTAGGTTGAACAAATCAACAAAGTTGCTTCTATAATCATAAAATTATAAGTTTAAGTTATAGAAATTGTCTCTTTTTAAAAATATAAAAAAAGTTACCATATCGTCATCCTTTCTAAAATTATGCTTGATTAAGAATTTTATAATAAAATGAAATAGAATAGAATATTATTTCATCATTTAAGAAAATGTTTTATAATGAAATGAAATAAAATGAGATGGAAGATGGGGATTTCATATTACATCTCATTCTATCATTAACAGTAAAAATAGAACACCTCTAATTTATAAAGTTTATGGTGTAATATAAAATGATAAACAACTTTATACTATATTATATTATAAACTCTTCATTCAAATAATATTTTATTATATATATATTATATTATGATCTATTTCACTCATTCCAATTAATAATTTTCTAATATTATAATTATTTATTTCATTCTATTAAATTTCCTGGCATTTTGCAATGTCTTTTAAACACTAAATTTATGTACGTCAATCATGTTGTACAACTGCTGCTCTTGATCCGCCATTTACGCTCCTTCGTTTAGAACGTACTACAAAAGGACAAAACTGTACCATACGTATCATTACTGGGAAAGGAAGAAGCTAGCTGCCGTATATTTTTTATTTAAAACAATGTCACTGCAGCTATTTGCTTGTGTCGAATTTTATTAACCAAACGGCGGTACGGTAAGGTCCACAATCTGCAACGCACGTGCTTCTGCGTCACGAACAAGCTCACTCTTGTCCTATTGTTCTCGAGATCGGTGCAGGTCAAAACAGTTTGTCCTCTGCATGTCTGCCACGTCTACTACTGCTACACAAATTACCCGAATTCTGGTTTGGTTTTGACATCCTTTGGACTTTTACATTCGAAACATCCCAAATTGACCCTTGAAATCAAAATTAGCAACCCGCTTAAAACTCCAACGAAATTGTTCCTTCCCTGGAGAGAGAAATGGAAAAACGGAAACGCTACCTAATCAATGGCATTGATAAGGACTTTAAGAGAGCCACATCCTAAAAGCTAGCTTATAAGGGTGGAGAGCCCAAAATTTTTATAAATCCTATATCAACTTTGTATTTAATCGGTACGAGATTCAAGTCACATACCTTGCAACTAGATCAAACTGTAACATTCGTCCCCCCATAAGGACCAATGTCCTCATTGGTCACGGCCATGTTAATCACGGCTGACACTTTTGAGGTCACCACTCCATGGGTCACCACTTTGAGGTTCTTGTTGGTCACGGCCACGTTGGTCACGGCTGGTACTCCTAGACCACCACTCTGTGGACCACCACTCCAAGACCGGCTCTGATACCAATTGATAAGGACTTTAGGAGAGCCACACCCCAAAAGCTAGCTTATGAGGGTGGAGAGCCTAAAGTTCTTATAAATCCCATATCAACTTTATATTTAATCAGTATGAGATTCAAGTCCCATACCTTACAACTAGATCAAACCGTAACAACCTTGGAGGCCAATTGCAGTATGTAAACGACGCCTGTTCCATTCCATCATTCGTCATTTGCTTACCACGTGAAAGAGTTTGGATGGACATAAATGAAGTAAAAAGCTTTTCGTTCTTCTTAAAGGAGTTATAATAAGCTTCTATCTACTGAAATGAGAAAATTGGAAATTTTGCTTGGTTAACTTATGGCAATTCCATGGAAACAGGGTCTAGAGTCTTATCAAGGCAACGTTTCAATGTAAAAATGCACATGCTCTTAATGCTTCCGTGCTTTCTTGAGGGCCAATAAGTGACTCGAATATTTACTGGCTTAGCTAATAGCTATATCCGACCGGGGAGATGAAGGCATAGAAAGTTACAGGTGAGCATTTTATTGGAATGAAGAAATATTGTTAGGAATACAAACGCTATTTAACTATAAGTTATAAATTTTAATTTATAATTTAAAACCTAAAAAATTAGTATTCTTACAAATTTACTCTTAAAAAGCTTTAAATTTATTTTAAAATTAATATATATATAAGTGAATTAAACTAATTGTAAGAAACTGTATTTAATTATTAAAAAGTTGTAACACATTTATATCATAAGTTATATAGACAATACAACTAACTATTATGATTAAATATAACTTTTCAATCACAAGAGAGAATTTGATCTTGTAATGAATGTGATCAAATAATATAGAGAAAATGAGACTCCGAGCATGTTCTTTTTGGTATAATAAAAAAGGGATCTTGAAGCAGATACAAGTTACTCGTAATGGAGAAAACAATACAGGACAGGTGCTCCCAGAACCCTTACTGTAGTCAATATGAAATTAGTGGACATTGATAAATTTAAGGCCTACCTACTTCACCCAACTAACTCGATTATAGAAGACCGAATCTTCCTTCCCCCAATTTATCGGTGTTGAGTTTGTAGTTTCGAGTTTGTAGTTTCAAGATAATGATCTTACGAGCTTCAACTCAAGACCAATGGTACTTTTTAACTTAAGGCCTACGTACTTTATCCCCTAATATTACATGATTTGCAAAGTTAAGATTATGTTTGGTTGGCTATAATGAAATAAAACGTAAATAAATGTAATATTAAAAAATTATTGTTTGAGAGTTACGGAAAGATTCATAATGTAATAAAGTGAAATGTTATTTGGATGAAGATATGGATGTTTTGGTTGTTCCAAAACTTTAATACAATTTTTATTTTCCAGTCATCCATCGTTTTATTACACTTTATTACCAGATCATTGATAACATTTCTTATATTCGTGTCTTTTAATTGCCATTATTATATATATATATATATATATATCCATTGTGTGTTGGTTTTCATATACACAAACACACGCTACTCTACTCTCTAGCTTTGTCAACCTTACACATCTCCCTCCTTATATATATATATATATAGATAGATAGCTCCTACTCTACTCTTCGGAGTACATTGAATTTGGTGAAAAAAGTATTAACCCTAAGGTCAGATCCTACTGTCTTGTTGCATTGTAGAGGGGAATTTCCAACTTAGGGTAGTGATTTTTCATGACCTCTTGCATTTAAGATAAGTCGTTCTAATTTTAATTATTACTGCTATTTTCTCTAACAATCTAAGTCAGAAATTATTTATTTCCTTGCTACCATTTGTTAGAAATTACTGTGATTTTGCTACTACATATTTATTTTGGTAGAAGTTAGAATACAATGTTGTTTTCTTCGTATTGTTGATTATTGTATGAGGCATTTCTGCTTTTGGATTTAATATGTCGTTTGCAAATGAGACCAACGTGGATTTTGCTCTTAGTATTCGTCACATAGGTTCTACCCCTATCACCGTAGCCCTGAAAATTATAACTAATCTAACTAGATTGGAGCCTTTATATGGGAGAATTTTTAAATGATGGTCTGAGAAAATTAAGTTTTAGTTTCAACAATACAAAATCTATTATGTACTATTTCAAGAGATTCCTAGTAATAATACGGACCCTAAGACTACGAAGGATAACTGTATTGTTAAGGGAGTGCTGCTCAACTATATGATTAACCATTTGTTTGATATCTACGGCAAGTATAAAATTGCTAAGAAAATTTGGGATGCTTTAGAAGTGAAATATGGGACGGGTAATGCCGGTACTAAGAAATATGCAGTTACTAGATGGTAAAATTCACCATTGTTGATAATAAGCCTATTATGGACCAACTACATAAGTATGAAAATCTAGTTGTTGAAATCCTTTATGATGGTATGAACATGTGTGAGTTGTTTCAAGCTAATGCCCTTATTGAGAAACTACCTACCTCATGGAACGAACATATAAACCAGTTGAGGTATTAAAAAAAGACTTAAAGCTTCAAGAGTTGATAGGGCATATAAATATTGAGGATGCCAATTGCGCACAAAATAAGACCAAAACACTCACCCTTGTCCTAACTGTCAAGGCTCAAATGGTAAAACATAGAAATGCTAATAATTTCAAAAAGAATGGTGGACAAAACAAGTCTTTTAACAATAGTTTTAGCACAAAAGGATTGATGGTGACTACTGGTGGTGTCACAAGCAAGGCTATCCTGCTACCAATTGTCAAGCTAGAATCAACTATGAGAAGAAAGGTTAAGGACAAAAACTGAGATATTTTGAGAAAAGAAACCAGACGAGATACCAACGAGGTAACTAGAAGAGCTTTGGTAAACCTCAAGCTAATATGGTTGAAGTTAGTGATGACGAGGAGATCATTACTACTATAGTATCCGAAGTCAACCTTGTTGGAAATTTAGTCAAATGGATCGTTGACACTGGAGCTACATGCCACGTCTAAACCAACAAGGACTTGTTCAAGGAGTTGAATGATGCTGTTGATGGTAAATTCGTATACATGAGTAACTCTATCAAAGTTTCTGTACAAGAAGTTGGCAAAGTCACTCTCAAACTCACTTTTGAAAAAGTGTTACATTAGAAAATGTTTTATTTGTTCATGATGTACACAGAAACTTGATTTCTAGTGCATTGCTTAACAAAGCCAGTGTTAAAATGATCTTTGATTTTGATAAGCTAGTTCTGACTAAGAATGAGAACTTTGTTGTAAAAAGGTTTTGTAATGGGGGTTTATTTGTACTTAATGATGAAATGAATGCATCTACTTCTTCTGCTGATAATGTTGAGTCTTTAGACCTACCACACTCTAGACTTGGGCATGTGAATGTGAGGTTAATCAAAAGGATGCAAAGTTTAAACTTATTACCTAACTAGATCACTAACGAAATGGAAAAATGTCAAATTTGTGTTGATGCTAAGCACTTTAAGAAACCTTTTAAATCAATGACCGAGAGAGAGTTATAATTGTTGGACTTAGTGCACACAGACTTGGGTGATTTTAAGAATTGTATGAGTAAAGGTGGCATGAGATATTATATTACCTTTGTGGATGATAGTTTTAGATTTACAAAGATTTACATATTGAAAAATAAAAATGATGTAGAGGAAATGTTCATGAAATACAAAGTTGAGGTTGAAAACCAATTAGAAAGGAGAATTAAGAGATTAAGGTCTTATTAAAGTGGTAAGTATAGTGCTAATTTTCTTACTGATTATTATGAAAAAGCTAGGATTTTTTATGAGCCTTCAGCCCCTTGTACACTTAAACAAAATGGAATAACCGAGAGGAAAAATTGAATAATTAAGGATATGATGAATACAATGTTGATTTCCTCCGGTTTACTTGATTTTGTGTGGGAGGAACTTGCTATTTTATCTTGTTATGTTCTAAACATAGTTCTTCATAAGAAACTAGATTTAAACCCCTTATGAAATTTGAAAAGGTTATCCATCTAACTTGTGTTTTTTTTTTAAAGTGCAGGGGTGTCTTGCTAACGTTGTAAGAGAAAGAAAATTAGGCCTATGACTATTGATTCAATTTTTATGGGATATGCCTCTAATAGTGCTGCCTATAGACTTATGGTTAAGGAAGAGGGTATAGCACTTATGGATCAATTACGGAGTCAAAAGATGCAGTATTCTTTGAGGATATATCTCCTATAAAAGTGAATGTGCAAGTCCCTAGAAAATTTGTCCCTAGTTCTTCTACCAATGATGACATTGAGGAAGAGGAAATTGTTGAACTAAGGAGAAGCAAAAGAGTTAGAGTACCTACTAGTTTTGGTTTTGACTTTGTAACTTCCTTTATGGTGACAAAACCTGAGGAGATAGTGTTAAGCCAAGAAAACTTCACTTCTATTAATTTTGATGATAATCAAATAATAATAATCTTAGAAGTGTGAGAATTGATTTGATAAGTTTGTTAAGTGCACAGAAAAATATAAGTGACATAAAGTCAAACTATTGGGACCCAATCCGGGAACCGGATCCCAACCGGAAAAGCGAAAGACGGAAACGAAAACGAAGTGGTAGATAGCTAAAACGAATAACAAAAAAACGAAATCAAAGTACAAAGCAGAGACAAAAGCGGAAGCGAAAATAGCGAAACGAATCGAATAAGCAAATCGGATACGAATAACAAAGCGGATAGAACGAAATCGAATCATTAAGCGACAACGGATCAAAAGCAAATCGGATATCGAAACGAATACACATCAGAATAGAATGCGAAAATGAATTGAATAAAATACGAAAACGAATCGAACTGAAATAAATGCCGACATCCGTTGGAACAAATACACTCATCGCGTTGGAAACCTAAACTAACCGATCCGAAATCCGGTATAATTTTTTTTCTTATATCCGTTTTTACTCAAACTCATGCAAGTCATATCATTTCCCTTTTCTTGGAAATTATCCTTAATCAAGTTCTCGAATCACAACAAACTTCTTAACACTCGTATAAATTCCAAAATCTATCTTTTAAGCATCTAAATCTTATTTTTCTTTATTTTCAATTTGTTTTCTAACGAAATTTCGGCAGCACAACAGTTGCGTTTAACCTAACCCAAAACCTGCAAGGGTAAATAAACACTTCTAAAATGCCCAAGCCATCACACAAATCATCCAAATC
>JANTNU010000006.1:11568867-11580774 GCA_024752395.1 Erythroxylum havanense
TCGATCATAACTCCTAACCCTGATATCGAAAAATTGCAAACTTTATGGTGTTAGAAAGATTGAAAGACAAGCTACAACTTTTATTAAGGCCATTTACTCCAATTCAGCTTAAATCCTCACGACGAGTGGCCTCGAAGCATAGAATACAGAAATCTATACTTAATAACATTTTCAAAAACAAAGCAAAAGAACCTTATCTTCAGAAAATCATATCTTCCACTCCCGATATCAAAAAATTTCATACTTTATGGCGACGGAAAGCTTTTAATAGACACTACAAGTTTTCAGAAGACCATTTTCTCAAATTTTGCCACAAACAAAAGTCAACTCTCAAGTCAAACTTGAGATCACTATTCATTCCCAAAAGTCAAACTTTCTAAATTCTTCAATTTTTCACACTTTTTCTTTTTAATTCTAGCTTTTCAACTTCATTGAAATCAACTCATCCACTTGATCTTTCATAAGCTATACAAATCCCCACAAAAATCAGAATTATCAAAAACCCAATAATTTTTTCTCATGAATTTTTTTTCAAAGCACAAATACCTTTATTTCACAATACTTACATAAAACCACTCATTTAATTTCACTTAATATTTCTAAATGTCACTCAAAAATCGGGGTCCAACACAAACCCTGAAGATACATGATCAAACCCAGAAGATATTTAAAACTCAAGACGGACGACTTAAGACGGTCAAACTATAGAAAGTCTCAACACCTGAAGATATAGATGGTCAACACCAGAAGATATAGATGGACAACACTAGAAGATATAAAAGGTCAAAACCAAAAGATATAGAAGGTTAACATAAGACAAAAGCACGATACCAGAAGAAGCGCAACACCAGACGAAGTGCGACACCAGAAGTAGTACGACACCAGAAGAAGCATGACACTAGAAGAAGTATAGTACCAAATGTTAGACCCCACTTCCGGAGTCCAATATCGAAGTCGTGATAACGTGAGCTTAATACCCTGAAGATTTTGGAGCCCAACAATCTGGAGTCATAAAGCATGAGCGGGCTTCCTTGCAGGGTTATTTCAATGACTCCTTATTAGCCATCCCCCTAGAAGGGTGATGTGCCCACACCAGTGAAACACCAAATCACAATTTGACTTCTTCAAAAAAATTGTAGCTTTCTGCCTCTTCTTTATATTGAAATAGGAACCATCTCATTCGGAGATTTATAGCTCAAGATATGCTTTAAAAAAATCCAAAGTGTGTTTATAACCTAGTTATGCCCCTCCGACTGATCCCTCCCTTTTCCTTCCATCAATCTCATTCGAATCGACCCCAGAAGCTACAAATTTTTATTGACAGATAGGAAAATGTGTTGGAATCTATCGCTTCAAGAATCACTTAATTTGGAGGTCGGGTTATGAAGTTATTGCCAAAAGAATCAACTATGCTTATGTCCTCAATCACGTTGTATCTATCTCGGAACAATTGGCATAACTTTCTCTAGAAACATCAGATTGGGGTGTTCTTTAGATGGTTTTGAAGAAGACTTCAACATCTACAATTTTTATGCAGATCTTAAAGATAGATTCTATCTTTTAGAGGGTCAAATTTGGACTAGACAATAGGGTCAGTTGAATAGTGCACTAGACGATATAACGTCATCACCAGATGATATGACGCCATCAAATGATAAGTCATCTCCAGACGAAGCATCCTCACCAAACGAAACGTCCTCACTAGATGAAACATCCTCACTAGATGAAGCGTCCTTACCAGATGATACGTCCTCACCAGACGATACATCTTCAAAAGACGATACGTCTTCACAAGACGATATGTCCTCACCAGATGAAGTGTCTTCACAAGACGGCACGTCATCACCAGAAAATACATCTTCACTAGACGAAGCGTCCTCATCATACAATACATTCTCACCAAAAGATATGTTTGGCACACTCACCAGACGATATGACGTCATCAGATGATACAAACTATACTTCTGAGCATCTCAACTTATAAGGATCATAATTTTTGACTCCAACGTCTGAAAATTTCATACTTTATACCATTGAAAAACTAGAAAGATAAGCTACATCTTTCTAGAAGACAACTTTGACTAATTTAGCCTAAATTAGTCCATTTTTCCCCTAAGGTCGGTACACAATTTATACACCTATGAAAGACTTGAAATTTTGCATTTCACAAACTTGGAATGTCCTGAGCTTAACCATTCAGCTACCAAATTGACTTCGTTAAACTCTCAAATCTCAACTCATTTGTCTCATCACCTTCAACTACATTGGATCAGTCATAATTCCTATCTTCCTTCCCATAACATCTCACTTATGCGTACATATATATATATCAACGATTTATGCTCCAAAATCATCAACTCAAGATGATAACTTCTTCAAGTATATCTAAATTTCAACTCGGATCATCCATGCACCATTCACACTTCATTAACATCAAAAGAATAAAGTTTTTACAACACTTTAGTGGGCATTTCGAGCCAACTTACATCATAGACTAAAATACGAACTTTACAAGAGCAATAATTTCTCAAAATGCGACTAAAGCCTTGTTTTACATGACCTAACTTCAAAAGAACGAAAATGCAAATTGGAGTGATGCCTTGACTCTCAACTTGATCACTCGATATCTTGTTCATCACTTGTAGATGGGGAGGAATAGGGGTAACCTTAAAGCTTGTGGATAACAGTTTTGTAATCTGTAACAAGCAAAAACCATTAAAAACCTTTACGATCAAAACCAATTTCCCATTGAATCCTAAAACACAAAATTCTTAACTTATTAAGCCAATTCACAAATCACATAAGTCATACATCCATCAAACTTGCCAATACATCATATCTAATCAAACACATCAAAATCAATTAAACACATCAGAATGGTTTGGGTGGATCCCTAATAGAACGTACTACATATTTCCCATTTTTTCCCTAAGAATCCTGTGTAGTCGTGAATGGAATGTACTATCGCAATCCCACAAAATGGTCTTGTGTAGCCGTGAACTTATAGGAGTCCGTGAAGGAGCTCCATGCCACTATCTGGTAGGAGGAAGAAGCCTTTTTAATCAAATGCATTTGACTAACAGAACAGATCACCATAAACCCACATAACATGTTATTCATGAACGAAAAATAGTTTGCCCAATTGGCACATGTTTGGAAAACTTATCTTTTATGAGCATGAAATATTTCATCATCATTTCACACTTCATCAACCAAAATCCCCAATCATATAGCCATTTGAAGTCATTCTCAAAGCATTTTAAAGAACAATAAATGTACATTTTCAAAGTAGCTTGAAATCATTTAATTCCATTTATTTGAAGAACATTTATGGCTTATCAACGCAATTATAAAAATGTTACTCACCTTAGTTTCCTTGCTTGAAAACTTGCTCAAGGATGTCTCTCCTCTTGCTCCTCTTGCCTCCCTTGCCTCCCTTCAAACATTAGCAAAAATTATCATTCAAAATGAACTCCAATTGGAAAACCCAAAGAAACCTATGCATGAAATTGACCATAGAATACTTAAACCCATGCATTTCCTAAGCTCTTTGAACCACAACCCTCCCAAAAATCCAAAAGATTTAACACACGCTTACCTTAAATCTTCACCAAATAATGAATTTCTTGGCTTTAATGGAAGCTCTAATCTTCCTCTTTCTTTTTCCCTTCTTGAACACCTTCAAAATCACTCTTTAGAACTAAGAAAAATTGAAACCTAATTGACCTCTCTTCTTTTCTCTTCTTTCTCTCTTGTTTTGTGCTTCTCTCTTCTCTCTTTTCTCATTCGTGTTTTTGGTTTCTTCCAAATGCAAGAAAAAAATTCTTCTCCCCTTTTATACCATTAATGATTGTACAATGTCCATTTTGCCCCTCCTTTAATGCTTTATGGTTTTTAAGCTTAATTAATCTTCCCAAAATACCCCTTATGCAAACTTACCACCTTAACACCTTAATTCTCTTAACCAATATCATATTATCTTACTCACATTAACATGCTAATTAATTCTAACATACATTAATCTAGCAAGACTCCAAAATTAATCAAATCATGCTTATTTTTCTTGAATCAAATTTCAGGGGCCAACATTTCTCCCCCTCTTAAAAGAATTTCATCTTCAAAATTCTTACCTGAATCATTGAAGAGGTGTGGATACTTTTCCCTCATGGCTTCCAAGGGCTCCCATGTGGCCTGTTCCACGAAATGGTTTCTTCACAGGACTTTGACCAGTTTAATTTCCTTATTCCTAAGGACCTTTTTCTTAGTGTCCAAGATCTCCACTAGAATCACCTCATAACTCAGATCATCTCTCAAATGAATCTCAGTGGTCTGAATGATGTGGGAGGGATCCGATCTATACCTCCTCAGCATAGACACATGAAAGACGTCATGTATCTATGTCAATTCTGGTGGCAATGCCAACCTATAGGCTAGTGGTCCAATCTTCTCTATAATCTCATAAAGACCCACATATCTCGGATTCAACTTGTCTTTCTTGTCAAACCTCATGACTCATTTCCAAGGAGACGTCTTAAGAAAGACTTTCTTATCGACTTCATACTCCATTTTTTTCCGGTATGCATCAGTATAACTTTTCATTCTATCCTGTGCTGCCTTAAGCCGTTGCTTAACTAAATTAACCTTGTCGATTGTCATCTGAAGCAAATTTGGCCCTATCAGTTTTCTCTCTCCTTCTTCATCCTAATATATCAGAGTTCTACATCTCCTTTCATACAGTGCTTCATAAGGAGCCATTTGAATGCTTGAATGATACGGATTATTGTAAGTAAATTCGATCAATGGCAAGTGTTCATCCCAAGCACCCTTGAAATCCATCACACATGCCCTGAGCATTCCTTTAAGGGTTCTAATGGTCCTCTCAGATTGGCCATCTATTTGAGGATAAAAAGCATTGCTAAAATTTAACTTGGTTTCCAGAGCCTCTTGTAAACTTCCCCAGAATCTTGAAGTAAACCGGAGATCTCTGTCAGAAACTATAGAGTCCAAAATCCCATGCAGTCTCACTATCTCATCATTATACTTCTTTGCTAGTACATGTAGAGAATCAGTTTATTTAACTGCTAGAAAATAGGCTGACTTTATCAACCGATCAACAATGACCCATATAGTATTATGCTTCCTACTGGTCTTGGGCAAACCCATAAGAAAATCCATGATCACCTATTGCCATTTTCACTCAAGAATGGACAACGGCCTTAACCTGCCAGAAGCTGCCTGGTTTTCAAATTTGACTTGTTGACACACTAGACACTTGTTCACATATTCTGCTATATCTCTCTTCATGCCTTCCCACAAAAAATGTTCTTTCATATCTCTGTACATCCTGGTGCTACCTGGTGCATGGCATAAAGCGCATTATGTGCCTCATCAAGTATCTCATCCTTTACTTCCTTGACGTTCAAGATACAAAGTCTATTCCCTACAACCATAAGTCCATCATCCCTCACTACCACCTCAGATTTCTTGCCATTTTGGATTCCTTCTCAGAGCTTACTCAATTCTACATCCCGTGCTTGTAACTCTTTAACTTTCTCCCTGAGTATTAGTCTGACTCTAAAATGTGCAATAATACAATCTGGCTCCACTTGTTTCAAACTTATCCTAAGCTTAGTCATCTCTTCCAATAACGGCAGATAAACTGTCTGAACATGGGCTATTGATGATTTCCTACTCAAAGCATATGTCACTACATTTGGCTTTTTTGGGTGATACTCAATCAACAAATCATAATTCTTAATTAACTCTAACCATCTTCTCTGTCTCAAATTCAGTTCCTTTTGGCTCAAAAAATACTTGAGACTTTTATGATCTGTAAAAATCTTCGTTTGAAACCCCGTACAAATAATGTCTCTAAATCTTCAGAGAAAAAATTATTGCTGCCAATTCCAGATCATGGGTCGGGTAATTCAGTTCATAAGGTTTTAGCTATCATGAGGCATAAGCTATTACCTTGTCTTCTTGCATCAACACACAACCCAAACCCTTTTTCGAAGCATCATTGTATACGGTATAACCTTTATCTCCCACGGGCAGGGTCAAGATTGGTGCACTGGTCAATCTATGCTTAAGCTCCTCAAAGTTCTTCTGACATTCATCACTCTAGATAAACTTCTGATTCTTCCTTAACAACTTGGTCATTGGAGCAGCTATCGTAGAAAATCCTTCCACAAATCTCCTATAATACCCTGCCAGACCCAGAAAACTTTTCTCTTCTGTCACTATCTTGGATGCATACCACTTCACCACTACTTCAATTTTCTTTGGATCAATATGCACCCCATCTTTCAATATCACATGTCCAAGAAAAATTACTTCATGAAGCCAGAATTCACATTTGTTGAATTTGGCATAAAGTTCCTTCTCCTTCAGTGTTTGCAATACTATCTTGAGGTGCTCCTCATGTTCCTCTTCACTCTTGGAATAAACCAAAATGTCACCGATAAACACTATGACAAACTGATCCAGATACTCCCTGAAGACCCTATTCATAAGATCTATAAAAGCAGCTGGAGCATTGGTCAATCCAAAAGGCATGACTAAAAACTCATAATGTCCATACCGTGTCCTAAAGGATGTCTTGTTTACATCAGACTCTTTGATTATGAGCTGATGAGAGCCTGACCTGAGGTCAATCTTGAAAAAGACCTTTGCTCCCTGCAACTGGTCAAACAGATCATCAATCCGAGGTAGAGGATACTTGTTCTTAACAGTCATCTTATTAAGTCTCCAGTAATCAATGCATATACGCCATGTCCTATCCTTCTTCTTAACAAACAGAACCGGTGTTCCTTATGGTGACGAACTCAGCTATATATACCCCCTCTCTAACAGTTCCTCTAACTATTCCTTGAGCTCTTTCAGCTCAGCTGGAGCCATTTTATATGGTGGTATGAAAATAGGTGCAGTCTCGAGAATCAAGTCAATGACAAGCTCAATTTTTCTCACCGGTGGTAAACCAGGTAAGTCCTCTGGAAACATATCTGGAAACTCCCTCACAATCAGAAAATCTTCTAACTTTCCTTCATTTACATTAGTATCCACAACGTGTGCCAAGAAGGCTTCACATCCTTTTCTCGTCATCCAGTCGGCGAGCAAAGCCGAAACAATCTTGGGTGATGGTGTCCTTCTATCTTTTTTAAAAGTCACCCTCTCACCATTACCAAGGTCAAACTCTACCTCTTTAAGGCCATAATCTAACTTTGCACAATATTTCTTCATGGTATCCATTCCCAGTATCACATCTAGACCCTTTAACTCCAACGGTAGTAAATCCACTACCAGTTTAGCACCCTCAATAAACAATTCACAATCCCTATAAACTTGACATACTCCCTAAAGGAGTACTAACAATCAACGGACTATCCAATGGCACTAATTTAACATCATGTAAAATCATGCTTGCAGAAACAAATGAATGCGTGGAGCCAGAATCAATCAATACATATGCTATAGAATTGAATAAGTGAGCCATGCCCGTGACAACTTCAGGTACAGCTGCAGCTTTCTCTCTGGTCATGACAAACACCCTTGCCTGAGCCTGAGCCTAAGTAAGACCCTTTGGCCTTCCTGGAGGAACAACCTTCTTTGCAACTCCAGAACTACCCACCTCAGCGACTGGCCTGGTCCCCACTTTTTCTGCTTTTCTTGGGGATTACATCAGTGACCCCTCTTGCTTTGTTGCTTGGGGACAATCCCTGATCATGTGTCCCTTCTCTTTGCATTGGAAGCATGTTCCAAGTAACTTAAGGCACTCTCCCCTATGAAATTTCTCACAATGGTCACATTGGGGGTTTGTATTCATATGACTACTCCTCTCCTTCCTTCTATTATCCCTCACAGCTGAGGCTTGCACTGAAACTGTCTTCACTTGCTTATTATTGGCAAAGCCATTACTCCCCACTTCACTCTGGGAAACTCCTCTCTGGTATTGGAGCACTCATTCCCTTCTTGAAAGACTGCTCCCTGTCCTTCCTCTTCCTTCTTACTTTTCTCTTTATATTCTACAGTTTTTTGCTTGATGTCCAGCATCCACTAACTACTGGTAGTCACAAAAATTATAGATCAACACCTTCTCATTGATCCCTAGATGAAGTCCCCCTTTAAACTTGCGGCATTTGTCCTCCTCATTTGCCATAATGTTAGCTGCGTATCGTGACAGCTGGATGAACTTCAACTCATACTCATTCACACTCATATCTCTCTGTGTGAGATTCAGAAACTCCCTGGCCTTCTCTTGTAAATAAAATCTAGAGAGGTACTTCTTCCTGAATACTTCCATAAAATCTCTCCATGACAATACTGAAGGCATAATCTGATTGTGGGGTACTGATTTTTACCAATGAAAAGCATCCCCCTGTAGCAAGCTCACCGTATAATCTAATTTTTCCTTATCAGAGCATTTTATGTGAATCAGGACTCTCTCTGTCCTCTTCAACCATACTTCAACCTCTTTTGGATTCGTAGTCCCATTGAAATCTACAGCTCCATACTTGCGGAGCTTATCATACTATCCAATCCTCTCCACTAGAGCTTGCATTGGAACTTGAGATCCTTGGCCCATAGAATATGAGAAAGCTTGAGCAAAGGCTTTAAAGAACTGTGGATCCATGGGGTTTGCTTGAGGAATTAGAGGAGGCGGTGGAGGCATTTCCTATTACATACTAGGTGCCTCAGAATCCAGAATAGAATATGTCCCCGCATCTTGTGGGACATAGGATTCATCCGTGCTCCCTTGGCGAGAGCCAGATCGAGTCAGAGCTCCTCGAGTTCTTTTTCGAAGTGACATAATCACTCCTTCAATATAAAACCATTGAAAACTCTTAGTTCATGCAAAACAGTTTCAGATCATGTACAACAATTCAAAACATTGCAAGTTGTTCATTTAAAAATACTGCATGTTCATTTCATGTCCTAAACTACCCATTTCATGCCTAGGATACTCCTAAACCTAGTCGCTTTGATACCATAATTGTTGGATCCCACTTCCGGAGCCTAACATCGAAGTCATGAGAACATGATCTTAATACCTTGAAGTTTTCGAAGCTCAACAATCTGGAGTCATAAAGCGTGAGCAGGCTTCCTTGTGGGGTTATTTCAGTGACTCCTCATTAGCCATCGCCCCATAAGGGTGATGTGCCCACACCAGTTAAACACCAAATTACAATTTGACTTTTTTTAAAAAAATTGTAGATTTCTTCCTCTTATTTATTTTGAAATAGGAACCATCTCATTCGGAGCTCTATAGCTCAAGATATGCTTTAAAAAATCCAAAGTGTATTTATAACCTAATTGTGCCCCTCCGAACGATCCCTCCTTTGTCCTTCCCTCAATCTCATTCAAATTGACCCCAAAATCTACAAATGTTTACTAAGAAATAGGAAAATGTGTTGGAAATCTATCGCTTAAAAAATCACTTAATTTGGAGGTCAGGTTATGAAGTTATGGCCAAAAGAATCAACCATGCTCATGTCCTTAATCATGTTGTATCTATCTTGGAACAACTGGCATAAATTTATTTAGAGATATGAGATTGGGATGTTCTTTATATGGTTTTGAAGAAGACTTCAACATCTACAACTTTTATGAAGACCTTGAAGATAGATTATATCGTTTAAAGGGTCAAATTTGGACCAGACAATAGGATCAAATGAACAGTGCACCAGACGAGATGACGTCATCACTAGACTATATGACGTCATCAGACGATATGTCATCTCCATACTACGTGTCCTCACTAGATGAAGCACCATCACCAGATGAAATTTCCTCGCCATATGAAGCATCCTCATCAGACGATACGTCCTCACCAGATGATACTTCCTCAGTAAACGATATGTCTTCATAAGACGTTACGTCCTCACTAGACGAAGTGCCTTCATATGACAACATGTCATCACTAGATGATACGTCTTCACCAGAAAAAAGTAAGTCCTCACCAGAAGATATGTGCTCACTAGATGATACGTCTAGCACCCTCACCAGAAGATATGACATCATCAGACGATACAAACTATACTTCTGAGCATCTCCACTTATAAGGATCATAACTTTCGACTCCAATGTTCAAAAATTTCATACTTTATACAGTTGGAAAGTTAGAAAGATAAGCAACATATTTCCAGAGACAACTTTGAATAATTTGGCCTAAATTAGTCCAATTTTCCCCGTAAGATCGGTACACAATTTATACACCTATGAAAGACTTGAAATTTTGCATTTTGCAAACTTGGAATGTCCTGAGCTTAACCATTCAACTACTAAATTGATATTGTTAAACTCTTAAATCTCAACTCATTTGTCTCATCACCTTCAACTATATCGGATCAGTCATAATTCATATCTTCCTTCCCATAACATCTCACTTATGCGTACATATATATATATATATATCAACGATTTATGCTCCAAAATCATCAACTTAAGATGATAATTTCTTCATGTATATCTAAATTTTAACTCAGATCATCCATGCACCATTTACACTTTATTAACATCAAAAGAATAAAGTTTTTACAATGTTTTAGTGGGCATTTCGAGCCACCTCACATCATAGTCCAAAATGCCAACTTTACAAGAACAATAATTTCTCAAGTGAGACTAAAGCTTTGTTTTACATGATCTAACTTCAAAAGACCAAAAATGCAAATTGGAGTGATGCCTTGACTCTTAACTTAATCATTTTATATCTTGTTCATCGCCTGTAGAAGTGAAGGAATAGGGGTGAGCTTAAAGCTTGTGGGTAACAGTTTTATAATCAGTAACAAGCAAAAACCATTTAAAATCTTTATGATCAAAACCAATTTCCCATTGAATTATAAAATACAAAATTCTTAACTTATTAAGCCAATTCACAAATCACATAAATCATACATCCATCAAACTTGCCAATACATCATAACTAATCAAACACATCAAAATTAATTAAACACATCAGAATGGTTTAGGTGGATCCGTAACAGAACATACTACACATTTTCCCTAAGGGTCCTGTGTAGTCATGAACAAAACGTACTATCGTAATCCCACAAGATGGTCTTGTATAGCCGTGAACTTATGGGAGTCCGTGAAGGAGTTCTATGCCACTAGCGGGCAGGCGGGAGAAGCCTTTTTAATTAAATACACTTGACCTATAGAACAGACCACCACAAACCCACATAATATGTTATTCATGAACGGGAAACAGTTTGCCTAATTGGCATATTTTTGGAAAATTTATCTTTCATGAGCATCAAATATTTCATCATGTAACACCCCATCTGATAGGATTGAAATATCTTATATTTTCTTATGCATGTACATGTGATTTCAATCCTATTTTGTTAAATAAAATGCTCAATTTGTGTTCAATTTGTGTTGACTATTAGGTTGGATTGATTGCTATATTTTTGAGATCAAAAAGGCAAAATTTTCTAAAACAAATTGGAGCATAATTATTTTTAAAGTTTAATGCAAGTAAAAAGAAAAAAAAAAAGAAAAAAAGAAAAAAAATGATGAATGGCTGCGTTTCACGCAGCGTTGTGCGTTAAACGCACAAGCTGTCTGCGTAAGACAGTAGCTGCGTTTAACGCAGAACAAAAGGCAGGAAGGGTTTTAACATTTTAATTGTCATGTCACAGGCACAGTGACGAGAAGAATGACAGCTACAGGAACGAGGTAAAGAGAGCAGCGGCGCAGGAACCAAGCGGGCGTGAGGCTGCGTTAAATGCAGACGAGGATCGCATTTTAGGAGGCAGCTGCAGGCGTTGTGCGTGAGCAGTGAACAGTGCATAACCTCCAACATTTTAATTGTCTTGTCGAGGAACAATGCCGGAGAGTGAGGAGAAGAGAAACAAGCGGCGCTGAGACGAGAACAGTCACGCGGAGAAGAATAAAAACGCAGAGAGTAGC
>JANTNU010000006.1:11586432-11600005 GCA_024752395.1 Erythroxylum havanense
GAAAAGAGCCTCGAGCTCTAACACTGTACTGACCGGGCCTCGAGCCCGAGGGGAGAAATCCCTGACGCGTCCCCACTAAACACTGACAGAGCACTTGGGCACAATACTGAATAACTGGAAAAGAGTCACATATGCATTGTACACACATGAATGATTGATTTGTGACATTGACTGATTACGTGATGACATGATTTAATTGTCTTGAATGCATAAACTGTGTGAGTAGTATGTGAATGCTTGAATTAATGTAGATATAATATATATACATTCATATGCTGGGATTTGTGCTAGTTGCCAATGGCTATATTTACATTAGCCACTGAGCTGTGTAGCTCAACCCATTACTTTCCCTCCTCAGGTGCAGATCAGGACGATCGTTGACCTTACGCGGCATCGGAAACTCCAAGTTACTTAGGAACTTTTATATTAAGTTAGTATTTTGATTGGCCCTCCAAGCATACTAGCATGGGGCATAATTCATGTATTTTTGGATTTCGAGATTATTTGTATTATGTATGACTGAATTACTTGCTGAATTTCTTTTAATTTGCAATAGTATGAAATCCCTATAGTTATAGGGTCCTTAATTCATAGTTGTGAATGTTATGACAATGTATGTGTGTATCGAATGATCGTTTTGTGTATAAATGTTGGGATCAGGTCGGCGGTTTGGGGCGCTCGGCGCAGACACGACCCGAGAGGCCGTCTCGGGAATCGGGAATCCGGGGCTCGGGCCCAACAAAAGAAGTGGAAAAATTGATATAAATTTTCTTAAAGATATCGGATTAAGGTGTTCTTTATATTGTTAAAAAGAGGACTTCAAGATATCTAACTTTCATGAAGATCTCAAGGATAGATTCTATCTTCTGAAGGGTCAAAAATGGACCAAAAAATAGGTACAAAGCAGACTAATGGAAAAGATAGAAAAAGTGAAAAAAGAAAAAAGAAGTGGAAAAATTGCTATAACTTTTCCTACAAATATTGGATTAAGGTGTTCTTTATATGGTTCGAAAGAGAACTTCAAGATATACAACTTTCATGAAGACCTCAAAGATAGATTCTATCTTCTGAAGAGTCTACAATGGAACAGAAGATAGGTACAAAGCAGACTAATGAAAAAGACAGAAGAAGTGGAAAAAGACAAAAGAAGTGGAAACATTATTATAATTTTTCCTAAAGATATCGGATTAAGGTTTTCTTTATATGGTTAGAAAGAGGAATTCAAGATCTACAACTTTTATGAAGACCTCGAAGACAGATTCTATCATTTGAAGGGTAGAAAATGGAACAGAAGATAGGATAGGCGAAAACACAGAAGAAGCAAAACACAAAAGAAGATGACGTCATCACAAAAGAAACACAGAAGAAGATGACATCATCACAAAAGAAGCAAAAGGTAGAAGAAACTAAACACAGAAGAAGATGATGTAATCACAGAAGAAACACAGAAGAAGATGACATCATCACAGAAGAAGCAAAACACATAAGAAGCAAAACACAGAAGGAGTAAAACACAGAAGAAGATGACATCATCATAGAAGAAACACAGAAGAAGATGTCTTCATAGAAGAAGTGAAAAGGTAGAAGAAGCAAAACACAAAAGAAGTAAAAGGCAGAAGAAACAAAACACAGAAGAAGCGAAATATAGAAGAAGCGAAAAGATAAAAGATACATCTTCCTTGATAGAGTCATAACTTTTAGCCTAGAAGTCCAAAAATTTCGTACTATATATCGTTGGAAAGATAAAAGAAAGAGCTACAACTTTATAGAAGACACCTTTGCCCAAATCAGCCTAAATTAATCCAGATTTTCCCCCGAATATAGAACATGAATTTTTACATTCATCCAAGGTACTGCACCTAGTTCTCTACTTCATGACAAATTTTGAGATTCTTAAAGATAGAATTTAAATTAAATGTATTCAGAAGAAATGTATCCATATGTTCTTAATTTAATCCAAATCAAGAATCATCTCGTTTGGATAACTAAAGAAAAAGTTGTGACTAAAAGATTGAAGCATAATCCATAAACATTTTCCAGATCAACCATCCATTTTGTTTCACAATCTTTCCTTAACACAAATCATACTAAGATCACCTTTTTATACTTCACTTACTTCTCATCCTCAATTTCATTTCAAATCAATATCATCTATAAAGAAATTTATAATCCATGATTAATCATGAATACCAATAACAGAACATACACCTATGTACCTATTCCTCATCAACTTACTACGCAAATGCAGCTTCATTTTTTGCTTTCATTTTACTTCTAACTTTCACCTTAATTCTTCTTACTTCAAATTCTTTTATCTACCAAAAACACCAAAGCAAAACTTGGACATATCCACGTTTTTCATTCACTACTTTACCCTTGCCTATCATTTCTTGGTTCACGAATTTTCATCATTTGCTCTTTACTCATGACTAATCTCCAAAATTTCTCATTCAAATAGTTCTAACTTCAATGAAACATTCGAGGTCCAACATTTTTATTCCATGGGTTATGACATGGACATATAACCACAAACAAGACCATAAATTAAATATTCATATTATCATAAGTAGATTCAAAGTTAAATTGTGAGATAAGTTTGCACAAAGACATAAAACATCATGTTATGCTTAAGAAGAATGGTTAACCCAAAAATTTTAGCCCCTAAAACAAAAATTAGTGAACTTATCATATTTTATAGCAAAAATCATAATTCAATTCTTTTTTACTTAAAGTTATGAAAAAGGAAAAAATATGTTCAAATTATGAAACAATTGCTAAAATCTTAGTCGACTTTAGGAAGTAATGAAGAAGAAATAGATTTAGGCCTTGATAACTAAGATGACTAATTTGGTATAATCCCACCGAAAAGTAACTTAGGGACCTAAAAAATCAACATGAAATAGCAAAGCATTGAACTAAAAAAAAGGATCACTAATCTTAACATAAGCAAAGAGGTAGGTTTAAAATATCTCTAAAGATGCAAAAAGCTTAAAATCTCATTACTATCCTATGTAGATGATTTGCTTATGTTATGTGTGGCCTACCCTACCTCTCTTGGCATACTAATCAACTCTTTGGAAGACTTCTTTTAATCTTGGGAAATGTTGTTGAATGTCTCTACAGGAAACCAAATATCGGTGGAACACTATGCAACCTTAAAGAGTTTATAGATTCAACAAACTCCATTTAAATATTTTTGAGTCTTAATTTCAGCTAGAAAATTTTGTACAATTAATTTTCCACCTGTCATTCTATCTTTTTAAAAGAATTTTTTAGTTTAAAGCAATAAAGCCCTATCTTTTAGTAAGAGGTTAACATTATTCAAGGTAGTGCTTATTAATCCTTACACCTATTGGCACCCTTATTTGGCTATGCCTAAAGGTGTAGTAAAGACTTTAAACAAACCATTGCGGGATTTTATTTTGAGTGTTCCTGGTAATGATAAGAAAACCCCTAAATTAAGCCAGAGCTCAATCTATAAGCCTAAAGAAAATGGTGGACTTGGCATCACTTTATTTAAAACTATGTTATGCACAGAAAAGAAGAATATATAGATGAAGTGGATTAGTAGCTATTACATTGAGAATGGAAATATTTAGACCATGAAACCTAGTTCAAATTTTTCATGGACTTTCCAGAAAATGTTAAACACTAGACAGTGTATGCAACACTTAATTACTTATAGAATAGGCAATAGAAAACCATATTGTTCTACAATTGGTACCCTCTAGGCCCCCTGTACCTCCAAGCTGAGTGCTCAAATCTCAAAAATCTAATCCCTATTAAGGCAAAAGTATGCAGTGTCATTAGGAGGAACATGTGGTGTTGGCCTTTCCACTCTAGCAGATGAAATAAGTGTATTGTTAGTTGTTGTCCTAGAGACTCTCACAATTATGTAAAGGAAGATGTTATACTTTGGAATCAAGGAACAAATTACTTATGCCATTTTAAAAAATCTTCTGTATAGCTCTGCACCTGCATATATGTGGATAAAATGGATTTGGGATAATGGCATTTCTCCTGTCAATACCTTTATTCTACGATTGGCTACCTTAGGGAGACTTCCCACGAAAGAAAAACTAAAAGGGTTTACAGTTAAGGATAAATGTGAGTTATGTGAACTCCATACAGAGGATTATGATCACTTGTTTTTCAATTGTGCCTACTTAGCTAATATGTGATCTTCCTTTTTACTTTTATTTCATGCACAAATGTTGTCAAAACTTTCTTGGAATGATATACTCTCCAAGGTTGCAGACTTAAAATTTCAACTTGAAAGTGATAAGACTGTGTTCAGATGTGGGGTTGGAATGTTGATCATGATATTTTGACTGAAAAAATTTAATAATCTTCAAAGCAATAAGCTAAATGATGAAGCACTATGGAAAAGTACGATGATCAAATTTAGGTTGTCTTGTATTGCTAAATAGTTGACTATCTCCTCTACCGTGTAATTAGCCTCGATGATCTAATCCTTTAATGTTTATTAGCCAGTGTTTAGAAATGTTGTAAGTTTCAATATCAGTCTATAATTATGCCTAGCTATTATAATAGTTTAGATGTATGCCAAGTTGGTACTAATTCTATAAATGTAAAGCTATACAAAATTGTAGCTTGATGTTTCTTTTAAATGATATATTACTTTAACTTCCAAAAAAAATATCGGTATCTAACAAAGGCTAATAAAAAGTGAAGATAATAGTAAAGCCTACATAAGCAATATACCACTATTTGTGGTTCTAATATTGTAAAAAATTATAAAAATAAACATCTGAATATTTATAAAAAAGGCACCCATTATATGAAGTAGGCAAGCAATCCTTTTCTTAACATTTCCTCTCTCTGTATCTCTCTCACAAACACACACCCTCCCCTCTTCCCTAATATTCTGCGTATTATCTTATCTCTCTTAAAACTTGTACATATTTTACTCTCTTTCTTTCAACACACTGTTATATTTTCTTCTCTTTCTCTACATAACATATATAAATCTTATTTTCTTCTTCATAACATTTTGTAATTCTCTTTCCTTCCTACAAACACATAAAACTCTTTTATACTTATTCATAAAAACTTGTAACCTTCCAATTTTCTCACAATACCTAGAAAACCATTTGGGAAATATTCCAATATTATCCTAAAATACTTTTGTCGATTATTCTCTATATTCTCTCTCTCTTTTAAATCTTTACATATTACCTATGTTTCTTTCAAAACTCTTTCATATTTTCTTCTCTTTCTCTATATAACACATATAACTCTTCTTTTCTACTTCATCAAAATTTGAAACGCTTTTTCCTTTATTCAAAAACATAAAACTTTTCTTTTTTTCTTCATGACCCTATAATCTTCCTATTTTTCTCTATAATACCAACAAAACCATTATAGAGACATTTCATTATTATAATAAACACTTTTTTCCTTATTGAACTTTATGCTTTGTAATATTTTATGACATAAAGTTAGTTATCTTATTTAATCTTTATTTTCATTGGTAAATTTTATTTACTTTTTATTTTTTTATGCTTTATATTTATGCTATTAATAACTTCTAACATGTAACATATAAAATTTATATTTATATCCTAGTAGTAGTGATCGGTGAAAAAAACCATTTTTATTTTTTGGTACTAGTATTTATTTATTACTTTCATATTACCTATGTTAATTATTGTTTTGGTCACATTATTTTAATGTTTTATTCATATTACTAATTATTATACTTTTTATATATACGTTAAAATGAGAAATAAATAGTTTAAACTTTAAGCTAAAAGATTAACAAAGTTATTATTATTACTATTACCTCCTCCTCATCCTCTTAATAATACTAATAATGATGATGATGATGATGATAAGAACTAATAAGATAATATGTATAATTGGTAAAGAAATAATTAAAATTAGAAACATTATCAAGACCTAAACTCTTTAGGCTTAAATATTTTTATGTCACATTTTCTCTTTAACAAAATGATTCCAAAGAGATCTAGTAAAATCTCTACACGAAGAACTAGTCCCTCTAACTCTAAGGCTATGTTTGGTTGAGGTTTAATAATAGAATGAAATGTAATATTATTCCATTATTTAGAATGAGGGTTTATAATGAAATGGAATATAATGAGATGGAAGAGGAGGGTTTTATATTACATCTCATTTTATCCTAAATAGTAAAAATGAAAAACCTCTTATTTGGAGGGGATGAAAATGTAAAATGATAAACAAATTTACACTATATTACATTATAAACCCTTCATCTAAATAACATTACACTATATTATATTATAAACGCTTCCATCCCTCTCAAATAACAATTTTCTAATATTACATCCATTTATATTCTATTCTATTTCATTCTATTCAATTCCATTAAAAACTTTACGTCCAACCAAACAAAGCCTAAGACAATTTTCACAACTGCAACCTCTGTTCATACTAAATTGAAGTTTAGAAAGAATAGATCTCCTTGTATGAAATAAAACTAATAAGTGTAGAAAAAAATTATTATTTAGCAAAACTAGAAATCTTGTCAATTCCTTAGAACCTCCCTAAATTAGCTAATGATTTTTTTATAAAGGGAAAAAACAATCTTTTATTGTATATTCTAGTTGAAATATTATCATGATTCACTACAAATAGGGTAATGAGTTTTATAACAGGAGTACCTAAAATTACTAAATGGTAGATATCTTCAACTATAACTCAAAGATTTTAATCTTAAATTCACTAACACATATGTAAGCATTAATTTTGTAACTTATTTTAATTTTGAAACATTTTCAACCTTTAATCTTTCTTGAATTTTTTTTTGTAATAGTTTGAAGAGGACTACTCTTCGTTGCAAGCAAATTAAATTTTCTCTCGTATCAAATAAAGCAATTGTATCAATTATAAAGTCTTCATATACTTTAAGATTTATTCTAATTAAATATTTCTAGGAAACTATTTGGTTTAGAATGAATTAAAAAAATCTTTTGATAGCTTTTAATTATTATTTAGTTCAAGATTTTTATTAATTTCTTCATTTGGGTTTGTTCTTCATTTGAAAATTTTATTTGTTTTAGTGATTTTTTTATTTTCTCATTATCTTATTTTTTTATTCTTGTTTTGTTATAGAAATTTCTTAACAGAGACTTGTAAGGATTATTTGAGATTTTTTTCTTTTCTTAACCTTATCTAAAATATTGGTAAGGTTGTAAGAGGAAGAAAATGGAAAAGTTTTTTTTTTTGGTTATTCAGAAAAATCAAATAAATAATCAAAATATATACAAGAAAGTTCACAGACACAGCCTCAAAAGGCTCGTCCAACAAAACCACAAGGCAGACCAAAATAAACAAAGGGACACCGCATCAAAGGAAGAAGTAGCCCGAAACTCAAGCAACAGCAACAACAAGAAATCCTAGAAAACATAGGCAAGGAAAGACCTAGTTACAAGGTTCAATGAGAAAACCTAGCCAAAACAAACCAACCAGTAGGAAGCATGCTTAGGAGAGACTAACATAAAGAAACTGCAAAAACATAGCTCGAATTGGCCAAGATTAATACTACCACAAATGATGACAGGAGCTGCACCCCCAAGGTAAGGCAGAGCAAGCAAGAACAGTCCGAAGAACCCTCGAAAGCAGTGAGTGATTGACCTGTAACAGAAAAAGAATAATATAAAAGAAAATTACCTCCTCTCGATGTATAGGCTGAGAAGTTCCCTAACGTGGGAGATTACTCCTGAGAGCACACGCTCCTCAGCCAAGGCCTCATTCTTGAAAGTTCTGGCATTACGCTCAGTCCAAAGGTGGTACAGTTGTAGAGAGCAGAAGAGGGAAGAGAGTGGTGACAGAAGCTCTGGAAGTGGAGAAGTTTGTAGCTTTTACTTATGGTTTTCAAAAGATTGTTACAATGTTGTGAAATAATTTTTTGTAGTTAAGGATCTTAAATATAATTTGTTTTTTCTTCATAATCTCTTAGCTAATTATTATTTTTAAAACTACTTGTTTCTTCTATTAATAAGGTTTCATTATATGACATAATTTTAGAGAATTCTTCATAGTTTTCACTATTTGATATCATTAAGACTCATATTTTAGCAAATATTTCTTGACCTAACTCCAAAATTTTGAAATTTTTTATTAATTCTACAATATTTAATAGTGCTACCTTTTTGTACATTTATAACATGTTATATTTATAAATTTGGAGGTGGATGAGAAGTTTGTTTCTTGTTTTGTTGGTAGTTTGGTTTTGATTAGTTCATCTTTAAGGTTTCTTTTGTTCCAAGGAGGGAAGTTACTTTTATTTTTGCTATTATAAAATTTTAAAGATTTATTATAACTTTTAAAAGTTTTATTATTACCGAAAATATCAAATTATTGACAAACCGATTCTAATTATTTTTTAATTTGAAAATTTTTATATTTTTGTTTTTTAATTTCATATTTTGATATAATTTGGCAAAAGTGCATTTTAGATCTTTTTATTGTCATTAAAATATAAAACAGACTTTAATGTTTCAGTGCTTAGCTTTTAATTTGAACTCTATCAGTTTCAAAACTTTTAAAATGAATTTTAAGTTGGTAGGAAATTAAATGGAGTTAACAAGTGTTACGTTATCACTGGTGTGACACATATTTATTTTATTTTAATCATCAAGTGGGCCATTATTACGTTCTCGATTCTTCCTAATCATGGATCTTTCCAGCCTTGTCATTGTCTTCTATGCTACTCTCAACCCCAATCCCGACAAACACAAAGTCATTGAGTAGAGCTTTAATAAGGTCTTTCTCTTTATTCTTTGGAATTCTAATGTTTTACATTTTTATTGTTCGATTAGAATTTTCAAGTGAGAAAGTTTTACACGCCATAAGATCAAGTTAGATCATTTCAAACAATTACGGATAATATATTAATTTCAAGAAACGTTATTATATTAGTGATGCTACGCTGTTAGAGGCCTTTTGGAATCGATTTTTTAGGGTTAGGGATTTCTACTTTTAAGGGGTTAAGATTTTTGAATATTTGGTGTTAAGGATTTGAACTAAAATTAACTTAATTGCAGCTAACTTATTACTAATTATAACTGATTGTAATTAATTTGACTAGGCTTTATTACATAATTTAAATTAAAAATCTATGCCCAAATGCCATATGGTAATAACAATGATGACATGGTATGTATTATGTAAAGGATGAAAACTTAAATTTTTTATCTATTTAATGCTTTAAAAATGTTCGGATTTAAATAAAACATGTTAAAACATTAAGGTCTAACTTCTGTTTTAATGAAAACGTTAGGATCTAAAATGTACTTTTGACCTACATAATTTTGAACGTTACATAAAAATGAGAGTTTTCTATTTTTTAGATTTGATAATAATTTAATATTTCACGAGAAGGATCACTTATGAAAAGTAATAATATTGTTAATATTTTGAAAGCTTAATTTTATTAGTAGGACCAAATTTCCTTCAAAAGTCTGATTATATCAATTATAATAAATATTCTAAATAAAGACTAGCAAAGATGCCAAGCTCCAACATTTGAAGAGTAGGTTATAATAAAAAAAATATTCCATAACCTATATACAAAAATACACAAAAGAGTGAACATCGATCATTCCTAACTTGTCTAACATTCCCCTTTTAGTGATTAAAAAATATCTACATAAAGATTTTTACTCATTGTATAATAAAGATAAAAGTACCTATTAGAATAAAAATAGATTAAAGAAAGTTCCTATAATATAAAAGGCATATTCTTTTCTTTTATTAGTTTAAAATATATGCTCAAGAAAATAAAATACAGTATCCAATTAAACTAAAAAAAATTTGGAAAACTACCTTTGGGGAGAAAGTGTAGTTAAAAGAATATCCATTTTATTAGATTAAAATTCTTTATAAACAAAATATTGTTGTAGTATCTGCCCTTATAATTAAAATTAAAATTAAAGGTGAAAACATAAATATGAAAAGATATTAGGTTTCAAAATAAAATACCTACTTACACACCAATTGTTTAGAATAGAGAAAATTTTACAAAAACGATCCTACTATTATGACAAAAAGAGTCTATTAAAACCCTTTTGTTCAAACCTTATAATGTGTCTAGTAGGATAGTTTTAAGAAAAGATAGGAAAGTTGAATATTATCAATCATAACATATAAAAAGCTTTTAGATTTTAAACTAACAAAAGTAACGTTGAGAAGATTCAAACCGACCCAGTGTCTGTCATCCATCGCTTAGCTTAAAATTCTTAGCCCCTAAAATAAAAAAAGTAGTGATTCTTTTTTTAGCAGGAACCAAGACAAATGATGCGAAAATCACGGTCGACTTTAACCTCAAAAAGTAATGAAGAAATGCACCTGGGCCATAATAACGATTGGTACTGAAAAGTGATTCAGTGGCTTAAAAAAGCGTCAACCTCTAAACTCCTAACATAACAGTCCCCAAATTACTCGCTCTTAAATGTTTAGATTCACCTATTATTTTACCTATTCGGTGTAGGGAGATAAATACCTAGTTTTTACCTATTCGGTGGGGTCAATTTCGAATTTGGAAAATCAGTAACCAATAATCCAATACAATTTCCCAATTGCCACTCCATCGGCACTAGCAGTTTTACGGTGCCGACAAACGCTCACTCCCAAGACCACCATACGCCATCTTCAGAGACTTGAAGAATCTCGATTGATCTCCAGAACTTTTTAAGGCGTTCCTTCTCTCGTGTTCGTTCAAAAAGAGTTAAATGTTTAACTTAAATGCAATCTAAGCTTTTAACGATTTTCCAGAAACAGAAGCTCTTACTACATTATGTGAATCCAATTAGACCCACAGTTACAATATGCCAAGTATATACAATGCATATGGTCATGTTCCCAATTTCACAAATTCCCACCCCACGTGCCAAATACCCATCGCATCCATCTACACCTACTTCCTAGTTTCTAAATAATTGCCTACGCTCAGGCACATTCATAGACTTTCAGTCTCGTGTGCCCTACTAAGACCATGTGATCTATTCAAAGCTTTGTCCCTAAAACGATTTCGGCAGGTACATAAACATATCCTGAAGGGGATACACCTGCGCACTCCCCTGAAACTGCGACGCGAAAGAATTGTCCATACCGGCATCCATATAATTATACGGATATTCCAGGGGGTTTACACCGGACCCCCAGTCCTTCCACTTGGGTTCGCTCTGCACCTCGCACGTGAACTCCGGCGACACCACGTGCTCCGAGCAGCTGGAATCAGTGTGCAGCTTCGGCACCGAATCAGATGTGTCGAAATACATATAATCCTTCGGCAGCTCTGTCGCAACTGCAGCAGCTGACGACGAAGGCAGTGGAGCCGGCGGCGGCCGCATAATCTCAGGCTTCTTATCCTCGACCAAGTCCACAGACTCCGCCCTTCGGCCACCAACTTTGACGGCTTCTTGCTTCTCAATCACCCCTTTCTTGTTATATATGCGACAGAGCACCCAATCATCAAGCTGCAGGCAAGCAAGCAAGAAACTTAGGAACGTTATCGTGTACACTAACTATGACTCTACAAATAATTTAAGTCATAAAGAAGAATGTTCCCCTGGTAGTCCATTTCTGATCAACATTATTTCTAAACAACCTGTTAATTAAACCACGAATCTCAGTGTCTCAATTTCAACCGTTATTTCACCAAATACTTAAGATTAAAGTCCGTACCCTTAGACTATTTTTCTTGCGGATGGAGCGATCAACATCAGCAAGACGATACTCGTGCATAATCCAGTTAGATTTCTCCCCTTTGGGAGCCTTGCCCGAGTAAAATACTAAAGCTTTCTTAATTCCGAGAGGCTTCGGTTGACCAATCGGTTTATCAGCCCCGGTAGCCTTCCAATACCCGGTCCCTGCAGCCCGGTTCGGCCTCGAACCGTTCGGGTACTTCCTATCTCGTGGTGAAAAGAAGTACCACTCTTTCTCCCCGTACAAAGCCATACCTATTTTATTAAATCAGAAATCAGTCAGAAAACAAACCAGGTGCCTATAATTTGAAGGGTGAAAAGCGAGATTAGCTAACCTGGGAGATCCCATGGATCATACTGGTAGAGGTCGATTTCTGCGATAATCGGGACAGCAATCGACTGAGAGGCGCATTTACGGCAGAGGTAGTGCTTCACCAACTCTTCGTCAGTTGGATGGAACCTGAACCCCGGGGGTAAATCTAAGGCCGTCGACATTTTCACCATTCTCACCCGTTCAAGAAAATACTTATCTTTGGGTAGCGACGGCTGTTGAAACTTAAAATGAAAGGCAGAGGGAGCAATTTAAAGAGAAATAGGAGGGGCACGTGGCGAGAGGACTTCTAGAATAAACGTGAAAGATAACGTTCCTATGAGTAGAAGGAGGGACACGTGTGAGGCACTCAAGTCAGGCGGCGTGCGTGGCAATAGCCCACGACTTAAAGAGTATTTTGTCACTGCTTACGCCACTTCATTTGGACAATTGTGACACGGTTGAGCAAGTTCTAGGAAGGTGAGAGTCGGTTCCAGAAAAAAAAAAAAAAACCTAAAAATAAGAGAAAAGGACAAGTGATTTTTTCTTTTTTCGGAGCCGACAGTAAAAACGGTGATAAGATGGACACGTCAGAGAGGAAAGAGCCACGTGCGGCGGTGAGTGAGTCAGCATGTGTGATTTGGCGACGAAAGGAAGAGTAGGAGACTAGGAGTAGGCGGAGGCAGGCAGTCACATGTCTAAATAAGATATTAACTTGGATGGAGTCTTTACTGGGGATCTGGTATTTAAGATTTAGCTTTTCCAGCAAAGGTAAAAACATTCTAACCGCTTCTTTCTGTCTTTCTGACTTCCAAGTTGGCTCACTTTATATAATTATAAAAAAATTCCAAAATTTTACTCAATTTTATAATGCTATTCTGACCTTTAAAAAGTATTGTTAAAGTATTAAAATTTTCAATTTATTATAAAAATAATCTAATTTTTAAGTTTTCGTTAACTTCAAAATTTTTGACATATCATGTGTCTCTTTTTTAATCAATTAAATTAAAAACACAAAACCTTAAACCGTATTTCTACTATTTATTTTCTACTACCTATTTACTAATGTTAACTTTTCATCAGCTGGTTGAGAGGATACAGAATTTAGTGCTCAATATTCTTCCTCCTTTAAAGCAACTTTCTCATTTCAAATATTACATAAAAAGACTCAAAAATTGTTGAAAAAGACAATGCTAAGGCAATACTTAGTAATTCTTTGGTGATCATCAATGCAGGAGCTAATGAAATTTCTTATAAGAAGGTGTTATTTAATGATACTGAGTACTACTATAAATTGCTCAATGGAATGGAACACATGGTCAAAGTAAAATCAACCCACCAAATGTATTTTCTCATAGGTTCTGGTTTGGGTGAGCCCGCACCGTTGGGTTTTGTCCCCTTTGGTCACGTCGGATTCTAGATTTGACCCCTCCCTGCGATCCGCCCTCGCAGAGAGTTGAACCTGTGACCTCAGGGTTTTGTTGGGTGCAAGACCCACGCCTCACACCATTGGGCTACGTAGTTCAGTGGTGTGAGGCGTGGGTCTTGAGAT
>JANTNU010000006.1:11604939-11631395 GCA_024752395.1 Erythroxylum havanense
GTTTTATTTAATTTATAATTATTATTAGTAATAAAAATATTTATTACTATTTTAAAAATAAAAATTAAAAATTCACAATAATTATAAAAGTTGAAATAAATAAAATAACTAATTAAAAAATTTTGAAAAGGGGGGGAGGAGAGATAAGAGAGAGGGAGAGAAATTTTAAAATTTTTTGAAAATTTTGCAAAAAATCTTCCCTAATTTAAAAAATTTCTTATATCAGCTAGTATTTAAATTTTGAATATTTATGTTTAAAAGTTTCAATCGACAATCTTTATGTTCATATTTTTCCTTATCTAACGATTTAAATTTTTATTCTGTTTGTAGGGATATAATTAGAAACATAAGTTAAAATTAAATTATATTGTATAAAATACTGTTATATACCAAACACTATAATAAGAATCCACCCAATTTTTCTATTAGAATTCTTATAAGTATCCAAACATGTAAATATCTTTACTTTTCATATATTTATTTTCCAAAGAATCATATTCCAAATTCACTTTACTTTCCCGCCAACCAAACACAACCGTAGGAGTTTCTAAGCAGTAGCATATGACACTATATTATCACCATTGGAAATTGTAAGCATAAAACTTACAACCACAAATAGCAGGAAGAAAAGTATTAGCTATTAGAAAACCGTAATTCTCATCCATTAGTATTCTATTAAAATTTCAACTTCAATTTCAATAAGAAAAATAGTTTTTTTTTTTTAAATTTCTCTTATACAGCAACTAGGTCGACACCGTAGCCAATTGCCTATTGACATGTCTCATGGTCGGTTATTGACCTGTCAATGGCCCACGTGGATAAAGATAAAGAGAGGAGGCTAGTGCATTCACAAACAAGGCCAAATCATGCTCTGTCCCAAGCGATAAATATGGCCGAGGCCGACCATATGAACATTTTTAAAGCGTGAACTTGCAATTCCTCTACGTCCACATACCCAAATCGACCTTACTGTAATCGAACTTCCTGATTTGAGAGTGTGAGCTGGTTGGTACTTGTGAGTTTAAAAACGCTGATCTATATACAAGCCGCAATGAGTGGCCTTCTGTCTCGTCCTTCTTGCCGTGACGTTTTGGCCTGGACTTTTATTTGATGGTGTTTGTTGGGTGAATAGAAAGGAAAGGATGAACTTAAGAGGAGAGTAGGATGGGATTTTGGAGAAATTTATGATGTGGAATTGCTGGAAGTAGGTGATGAGGAGGAGAAGTCAATGGTTGATAATGGATAATCGTCAAATGCATCATAGATGTGCTTGTCTTCGTGTAATTTGGTAAATCTTTTCATCCGAAAGTATTTAGTAGGTGATGAGGAGGAGAAGTCAATGGTTGATAATGGATAATCGTCAAATGCATCATAGGTGTGC
The DNA here is from genome assembly GCA_024752395.1 of Erythroxylum havanense. Classification (NCBI taxonomy): domain Eukaryota; kingdom Viridiplantae; phylum Streptophyta; class Magnoliopsida; order Malpighiales; family Erythroxylaceae; genus Erythroxylum; species Erythroxylum havanense. The sequence continues at coordinate 11,606,321 of JANTNU010000006.1, forward strand.
TTGTCTCGTGTAATTTGGTAAATCTTTTCATCCGCAAGTATTTTAGTAGGAGATGAGGAGGAGAAGTCAATCGTTGATAATGGACAATCGTCAAAAGCATCATAGATGTGCTTGTCTCGTGTAATTTGGTAAATCTTTTCATCCACATGTATTTTCATTCTTCACTAACGAGGTTAATTTTAGATTGGTCTAATTTTAGCTCGAGTTGACCAGGTTAAGTCACAGGCCAATTAGCTAGTGGTCAGACTAAACCATGGGTTAATATATCCCAACCGATCGGGTCATCCTAGCTCGTAGTTGGGTCGAGCCTGGGCAATTTTCTATTCCTCATAACAAAATAGACTGGAGCTTGTAAATGAAAATTTTGAAAGGCGTGGTTTCGCAAAAATTCTGGTTCAATTGTAGTTGTTATAAACTTTTTGACAAATATGAAAAAATAAAAACACAATAACAAATCAACACTCGAGATTCGGTAACGTAATTTGGCATACTTTGTTTACATCTACGATGTTCTCACCCAACTTAATTACTTTTACCTATGATACAATAATGGTTTTACTCAAAACATTACAGAGCCGACTCAACCAACTCTTGACACCATTTCCCGTCTTCACTACTTGTGAAATCACGCATTATAATACTACCGCCTTATACTATTCTCAATAGTAAAATTTTTCAACAATATTTGATAATTAAGAATGGAAGTAAAATAACTTAAGACACTTAAGAAAGGAAAACAATTTTCCTAATAATTTTAGCTTTTTCAATGAAAGATTAGAAAGTTGTCTATCAAAAGAATTTGCTGTGAACCTTTAATATTGTCACTGAAACATCTCACGCACAACAACCACAAAAATCTACTAACGAACAAACATTTCATTACTGAAACATTACAAATATTGGAGCTTCAAAATATGCCCTAGAAAACGGAAGCTACAACGATTTAACCCTGGGTTGTGTGATGCATCCAAGGACGGAGCCACAATGGGGGCAAGTGGGGGCACTTGCTCCCACCGGCTCCAAAAAGTTTTATATAAAAAATTTATTATTTTAAGTTTTTAATCTTATAAAAAAATAAAATTTTGCTTCCATTTAAACTTTGCCCCCACTAAAAATAAAATTTTGTTCCTGTTGAAATTTTGCCTCCACTCAAAAAATTTTCTGGATCCGTCCCTGAATGCATCCCAACTTTTTCAGTAGATATCTGAACACAAACAACTACTAAACATGATCGAAAATCACCCTTAAAATTTCAGCTACCAAGCTTTCAATGGCTGTCATTTTCCTTTTCAAAAACGGCATCATTCAGCCCTCTACACACATAAATCTCAGTCAGATTACATGTGCAGAAAATCAACCCAAATCATCCTTATTAGGATTTTAATTTCAGTCAACCTTATCTTGAAAGTCCAATTATTAAATAATGTCAAAATTAAATAATAAGGCATAATATATATCTTAAAAGTAAGTAATCAATTAATTTCTAAACGAAGATGGCTTTGGCTCACCCGTCGAAGAAGCACATTTCACGTGGTTGTCGATTCAATAACATTGATAAAAAAGTCAAATTCTTATTGTTAATTAGTTATTCAAGTTTTCAAATGAGATTAGTTTTTTGTAGCATTTTTTAAATATTAACTTGTCATTCTTAAAAACAGGAATGCTGAAAAGAAGGGCTTAAATTTTTTCTGTGTTGGACCAAGCACACATCAATTATAACACACGAAAGTTCAACACGCATGGGATATGGTTAACAGACTACAAAATTCAACATCAAATGGACCTTCAACGGCCATTACAAAGTTCGAAAGCAGGAAACTGACAAATGTGGATATGGCGAACCTTTGCTTGTAGTCAATACGTGACAAGAAATATATGGTTTTAAAACATATACATAAAATAAAACTAAGGCTAGCAAGCATCGTTCATCGTCATGCGATATCTTGTACGGATTCGGATGTCAGAAGGAAGAATGTGGGTCCAAAAAGCGATCACATTTTGTCCAAGTTAAATGAACCCTTCAGCTTTTCTTCTCACTTTTGTCAAAGTGTATTATTTGGAAAGAAATGTAAAAACAAATGAAAGATTAACCCACGTTGTCAAAGCTAGCTAGCCGCCGCCAAGCCAATTTGTCCATTCAATTAATGGGTCCACTCATTCTCATTCTCTGACCTCTTAAACTACGTTGAATTTAATTGGCGACGGGGATTGGTAAATATAATTCTTCTGGTGCTGTGCCTGTGGCTGCGACCTATCCATGTGCTCGCATAGTGGAGTATGACTCGACCTTTCGGATTAGGTCGAATGGTAAAGATAATTCATGCAGGGGTTCACCAACATTCCGACTCAAATTTTTTTTAAGAAATTAAGTAATTCATTATTAAAAGCCAGTCTAAACATTTTTAGATCTAGTTTCGGTTTGGATGCCTAATATATTATCTCAAGCAACTATAACGAAATTGGCTTTTAATTTTTTTTTTTACAATGATTGAAAAATTGTCATCAAAATAAGCTTTTTCCGATATTTTACAATATTATCGTCAAAGATATCGCTAAAGGCATGTCTTTGACGACGATTTATGTGAATCGTTGTAAAAGATGTGACCTCTGGCGACTTTTAAGATATTTTATCACCAAGTGTTGAGCCTTTGGCAATAATTCCGCAAAAAGTTGGACTTTTGATAATAAAATTTTAAAATCGTCGTTGAAAGTTGATATTAAAGATTTTAAATTTTATGATTTTTTAGGAAAATTTTATAAAATTTTTGTGTATGATAATATTCTTAAAATTAGTAATGTCAAAAAGATAACTTTTTAATGTTAAGTGTGCTTAATAATCCTAAAGTTAATTATAATTGATATTTATATGATTTTTCATATTTTTTTCATTCGCCTTCTTTATAAATTTGTTTAAATAATTAATATATTCAAACTCTATAAATTTGTTTAAATATATGGACTTATACACAAATGATTATTTGATGATGCCTATTGTACATATTACACTTTTGTTTATACAAATATTTCATGAAAAATAGAACAGAGCATTTAAAATTTGTAAAATGTTTTCAAAGTTTTAAATATATTGTTGAAAAACACATGGTAGGTAATTTAAAATTTGAAAAGTAAATATTTTGTGTATATAAAAAGATAATCATACCTAAAATTTTAATATTAATAAGATCAAAATATAAAAAATATTTAAGTTGACTACTATACTTAATCATTAATATTTATTAACAATAAAATAATACATATGAATGTTGAAATATGGTAGGAAATATAATATAATGATATATGCTAAGTAATATAAGATTTTAATTAGAAATTTAACAATTCTTACAAACAAAATAATAAATAAAGTTTCATACTTATTCCATTGAAAAGAAAAAGAAATAATTAATTTTCTAGATTCCAAGTGACATAAAACTCAGTAAAAAAGATCAAGAAATTCTCTATGTCTGGATTTCCAAGAATGGTCCTTGCACATTCAAAGGTATCAATTGAAACAGTCAAAGATCTTCCATTAAGTGTTGGTTTATTAACACCTTCTTTCAACAACTTCTTAGCTTTAACTAACTAGGTGAAGATACAATGAACAAATCCCCAAATAGTATGGATCACTGAATTAGATGAACTGCCTGTACGATTTGTTTAACCTAAAAAACAAATAGTATAAAACTTAAATAGCTAAATAGTATAAGGAACCTAAATTTGATCACATGTATACTTGATTGAGCAAACATAATTTTTGGAATCAATGTCTGTTCCAAAATAACCGATTTTCCTAATCCTGTACCAATCATTGGGATATGGCCACCACCTCCATTTTCATCTATGTTCTCTTGAAGATTTGAGAAAGTTTTACACAACATATATTATATACAATCAAATGTTCATCTAATAGCTTCCTAATAGAAAATGAGATACAGATAATAAAGAAAGAGAGGTAATTTGATGATACTAAAAACCTTAAAGTAAAAGATCAGTCATGAAAGGTAAGAGTTGACTAGTATTTGATGAGGAGATTTGTTGTGCATTGATTTGTTCTTCATTAAGGAGGATTTGGTCATATTCCTCCCAATGGAGTTCATTTCTGCCATTGGAAACTAGTCATCACATCGACGTTTTGCGATGAATTAATGTTAATAGTTTTATTCTAAAAAGTCAATTTATCATTAAATTCATTATGTTTAATTAAATTCTTTTGCTAATCAAATCCCATAAATTCTTATAGAATGAATGAATTGATCCAAAATTGAATGAAACTTTACCACACAAATACTAGCAACAAAAAGAAAAGCTCATTCCTTTAAGCGATGCTAAAAACAATCTTTTTCTCAGTAACTTGTTATTAATTATGATCAAAAACAACAAAGCTCAAGTTCAACATTAAACTTGAACCAATTCTTTTGTTCTCGGTACACTTGATCCTATCAACGAATACTTACGAAAAGCTTTTGTATATTGAACACATAATACAAGAGCTTAAGTTATATACATAGTAACAAACATGCAAAAAAGATAAGAGAAGAAGAAGCTTACCTAGAGAATGTTAAGAGACAGAGAGAGAAAGAGGAGAAAGATAGGAGAAACAACCAGCTAAATGTTGGAAAAAGAATGAAGTACATAAACAACCCTTGGAGAAGTTAAATACTCTAAAAGAGCTTCAATCAAATAGTTACCAGGCTTTCCTCAAAGAAGCATGGAAGGTGGGAAAAAAAATCAACCGATATAGAACTAACACAGAAACACAATTAACCATTTTCTAAATACAAACAAAAACAAAAACAAAAACTCATGCACGATAACAAAACACGAAACCCACATAAACTCCAAAATGTCGCAAAAACAAAACAAAGCATAACACAAGGAGGGTTCTTGAAAACAGAAAAGAAGCATAGTATCGTCACAGGAGATGACACTTCTTCGATGATGACAACCACAACATAAGACATGACCAAAACAGAGGAGACGACACTTCTTTGATGGTGAACCAAAAAGATGGCTAACACAAAAACGAAGAGAGCTTCATTTTGGTGTTAATAACCCGGTAAAAAAAGATGTTATTTTTTATTAAACAAAACAATATTGTTTTTAATTAATTCGGGAGAAATTTACCATTTAGTGACGATTTAGAAAATTGTCACTAAATGGAATGGTGGCCCATTAGCATTTGACTTGACCTTTGGTGACCAAATCATATAAAATATATATATTATATATAATAATACCAAATTTATATATGTAGTAAATAAAGAATTGTGATTAAATAGACTAATATATTACATAAGTAAGATATGAGAATTTATCTATTATATATACATTTATAAATCATTATATTAGTTACAATTATTATCTATACATTTATATACCATAATATTAATTACCATATATAATTATATTTATTTCAATATAATTAAAAAATAATTACAATATAGTAAAAAATAGAAATCAATATTACATATTAATATCATATTCTTAAAAATCAAATTTAATAATATTGAAAATGATTGTAAGTCTAAAAATAAACTTAGATAACAATAATGTCATTTCTTCCAATTTATAAAACTAAAAACACAAAATTAATTTATATTACATTAATTGAAACTTTTTTTAATCTCCTTTAAAATATATGATTTGACATTTTTATGTGATGTCACAAAACTCTATTTATTATATATAAATTCTATAATATTTATAAAAATGATATATTAAAAAAAATATGCTAAATATAAGAATCTATATATATGAAAAGTATTGGCAACTATTTTATAAAATCGTCGCTAAATGTCCCTTTAACGATGATTCCATAAGATCGTTGCTAAAGGGTGGTCTACATTGGCGACGATTACTAAAAATCGTCACTAATTGTTTATCATTTGATGACGTTTTCTGAAATTGTTGCCAAATGTTATAACATTTAAAAGAACAAAACAAAAATGACGTCATTTGTTGGCTTTAGTTTTTTCTTTCAATTGAAACGAAAACGACGCCATTTTGTGAATAGTAAATGATGTTGTTTTTGGTTTTTTGTTTAAAAATGGAACAAAAATGACATCATTTTCATTCCATTTTAAACGACAAAACCGAAGCCCCCTTCCCTTTTGTTTTTGTCTTCGTCCTTTATTTTCTGTCATTTTCTTCTTCTATATTTGTTGTTCTTCTTCTTCATTTATTTGTCCATTGTCTTCTTCCATTGCCTGCTTCCATCGTCTCCGGTTAATCGTGTGTCGAGGTTAGTCGTCCATGCTTTGCTCTTGGATTTATTTTTTTTTACTTTCATTGTTGTTGTTAAATGCTTTAATGTTCACTGGTTTTGTTAATGTGGATTGAGTTGTCTGTATTTATTTCAATTGTTAATGGTCATTATTTTTTTGAATGTGCCAATGCTGGTGAATAATGGAAAAAGACAACAATTTTGTTATTAGTTAGGGATGAATTTGTGAAGCCTATGAAGTGTTCAATGAAAGTTCTATTAAGAATGACCTTTGTTTTTTTTTTCCCGAAAAATTATAACAACTACATTTCTTTTAATGCACAGATTGTTTAGATTAAAATGATTGTTGTATAGTCACTCATGTTAGTGAATGTGTCATATATTTATCGGTTGTATCAAGATAGATTAATTTAAAGATAGTGCTTGCGACTTTGTGCAAAACTATTGTTTTAATACAAGTAAAACTAATGACAAATGAAGTTCACAATCTTACTATTGGCAAATGAGTATTATAATAAATAACGACTAGAGGTATCTATGGACTTGTTAGCCTCCATATTGAAGCTTATATTTCAATAAATAACCCAAGACAACCGAACATTGTGTTAAAAAAAAAAACCTCATTAACTGTAAATCTATCCTTACTTGCTAACTTAACTAAGGATTTCATTCAGTATTTATGTAATTAGTTGTCAATTAAGTAGTATGTATATAGCTATAATATGTAGATAAATAAGCCAATAGAAGAACCTTTTCTCTTTTCATTACAATGATGATTCTATAGTGTTCCTTAACCAAATTTGTTTATTTCTTTGTTTTTTTTGCCTCCTAAAGATATCTCTCTCTAGTGAAATGGATAAAGAAAAGGTGCAACACACATTTCTTATACAAAAATAGTTAAACCACAACTATTAAAAGAATAATGTTTAAATGTGATTGATGAGTTGTTATGAATATTCAAGAATTTACTTAACTAATAGAGAGGGATCTGCAGGTTTATTAACCTTTAACACTTATAAATATACTTATGCTCAAATATATATTTACATGTTTAACGCATATTTTCTAATCATTATTCATCTATTGTTAGGTTCCAATATCAACATTAGAAAAGAGGTAGAGGTATAACTAACGTTGTGAGTTACAACGAATGAATGTTGCAATGAACATCAAGTTGTTTGTAAAATTGTTTAGTGACAATATCGTCGATATCAACAACCTTGATGTTTCAAACTATGTGACTTCACTATTGAAACAAAGGACCAAGGATCATCATTATTGACTACATCAATATTACAAATCTTTTTCTTTGAATGAGAAGGCAGAGAGACATGTTTCTGAATGGATGTCTTCAAAAAATTAAAGCAATTTGTGTGATTATTAGATCTCTTCCAATGTTCAGGTTTATTTCTTTCTCTTCACATTTTCTTCCATAAATCTTGTTACATAGTTTAATGACTATTTCTTTTCTTTATTTAGAAAAAGTGTGAAAAAGTTAAGATTGACAGCGGGAAAAATGAAAACTCCCTACAACCAAGGCTCCAAATCATTTCTTGTCCTATGAAATGAATTTGTAAGTTATTTTTTTACAAGTTATAATTATATTAGTAAACACAATTATTTATTGTGTTTTGTATTTTTTTTCATAAAATAGAGGAAGAAGAAACTACATGGCGAAGAGTGTGCTAAGATCACACTTTGCAAACTGACACGCTATAATAAAGGTGAAGGTTGGATGTTTGAAGAAGCGCATAATAATTATGTAAGGATATATTTTTTAAATTTTAAATTTATTTATTACTAACTAATAATAATTAAATTAAATATTGATTTTGTTTTTCAAATTTTAGAATAAGATGCAGGAGTTATTGCAAACATCAATGTCTAATGAAATGAGCTAAATGTAGATGACATTTGCAACAAGATTCTTAGTACATGATCCAAATATATCAAAGGGCTTGGGTTTGACCCTAAGCCAATTGCTTCATCCATAAGCTATCATAAGGGATAGGATGATCATGAAAGCTTTATGGAAATCAGATCACAACTATGAATTTCATTCCTCATATGGTAATTCTTGAATAGTTCTTGCTTTATAAGAATATTATCTTTAATATTCCTCTAATGGATTAAAGCACTTTTACATGGGCTAATTAATTATATCAGAATTGGATTATGCCTCGATGCCATCCTCTTTAAAATAATTTTATAAATCAATACAATAAAAATTGGTCTAGTTATGTAAGCTTGATGATTTGACACCTTAATATGAGACTTATGAAGCTTTATTGAAATCCTTAAGCATTTTTCTTTTGGAAAAGAATTCAAGAAAAATATTTTTGATTGTAGGACATAATAAGATCTAGGATTTTTGAATGAACCAAGCATTCACACCATCAAGTCTAGGTGCCTTATTTAGATTTATATTGAATAAAGCTCCCATGACATCTAAACTTATGAAAGGTTTGATTAGAGATTCAGTTTGATCATGATTGATGAATTGGGGAATATAGTCCTTTAATTCATATGAGGAAATTTGAGCTTACTATTTGTTATAGCAGAATCTTTGAAGAGGTTATAAGCAGTGGTTTTCAAGGTTGTCTAATTTGTGTACAATTCTCTTTTTGCGTCCCTTAAAGACGATGTAGTTTATGTTTCTTCTTGATGAAACTGTATTATGAAAAAAAAAAGTGTTCAAGTCTCCCTCTTTGAGCCATTGCATTCTTAACTTTTGTTTGAGTAAAGAGATATGAATGGAAAGGGCCTCAATGTAATTAAAAAGAGTTGATTTCTTAAGGATCCTTAAAGCTTCATCCTTTGTGGGGCCTTGAGTTCCTCTTAAATTCTGATGAGTTTAGTATATGTTTCCTCCTTACTTTGGAGTACGTTTTTACAGTAGGCTACTAAGGATTTAAGTTCCTCTTTGATATTCTTTAGCTATTGGGAACACTTGAAGGATTCATAACCTAAATGTTAATTTCCTAGGCCTTTTTGAACAACCTTATTAAAATTTGGGACCCTAGCTAACTAATTTTTGAATTGAGACGATGATCTTTTGCTAACTATTTACATAGAGGGATACACTTTAATAAGTGTATGGTTAGAGCAGAGGGGACTATTAAAGTGGGCTTTAATGTCAACAAATGTAATTAACTTGCTTTTTTATGTGGAAATAACTAGCTTATTTTTATGAAGTCTTTATATAATTTTTTTAATGAACTTGAAACTACTTTATTTATTGCTCTAGGTGAATAGATGACCATCTAATTAAGGTGTACGACTCTTAAAACTTATTGGTTGATTTCATAAAATCTTCAATATTTAGTTTAAATAGGCTTTTTGGCCTTTAACTTCAAATGAGTATAATGAGTAATTAAAATGTACAAGTACTAAGAGGTTAAACAATCTATTTGTAGATTCACACGATCTTCCGGCAACAATTTCCTCTAGAATGCTAAGTTAGCAACATATATGAAAGTAGTGTGATTGGGACAATAGAATCTTGAACCTCTTGAACCAGTACAATAACCAATAAAATAACCTGAAATAGTTCTAGGATCAAGCTTCTTCAGCTGAGGATTATAAGTCCTTAGCGCAGCCTTACAGCCCCAAACACAAAAATGCTTCAAACTAGGCTTCTTTCTGATATAAGCTCAAAAGGAGTCTTTGATACAGACTTACTAGGCATATGATTGAGAACATAAATAGTAATACTCAAAGCATCTCCCCACAAGAACTTTGGTAAGGTGGAGTGACTAAGCATGCACCTAATCATCTCCATGAGAGTATGATTTCGTCTCTCTGCAATAACATTTTGTTAAGGAGTGCCAGGTATAGTATATTGCGCCTCAATTCCAAAATCCTGCAAGTATCTAGTAAAAGGGTCAGGTCTCTTCCTGTTTCATCATACCGACCATAATACTCACCACCTCTATCAGATCTTACACATTTGATTTGCTTACTAAGTTGCAATTCAATAACATTTTTCTTTGACTTAAAAGAATCCAATGATTCAGATTTCTCATGCAACAATTCAATCTAACCATAATGAGAAAAATCATCAATAAAGGTGATGAAGTACCTATAGCCTCCCATGGCAATAGTAGTAATGGGTCCACAAATGTCTGTGTGAATTATCTGTAATGGTTTCTCCTTCCTATTCATTATTTCCTTTCTTACTTTAGTTGTAAACTTCCCTTTTATGTAATCAACACAAGTGTCAAAATCAGAGAAGTCCAGGTCATGCAAAATAGTTTCCTTAATCAACCTCTCCATTCTATCCTTAGATATATGTCCTAAACATTTATGCCACAACATAGAAGATTTTTCAACAAATCTCCCACATTTCTTTCCAACAACAACATTAACATCATCACATGGTCTATCAAAATGAGAAGAATTAGCATAAACAATCCATTACGCATAATTGTAGAACCAACAATAGCATAATCAAAACAAAACCATTATTAATTATATGGAAAATGTATCCACAACTGTGTAAAACAGAAACTGAAATCAAATTCCTTCTTATAGAAGGCATATAAATAGTATCTTTCAAAATCAAATCATGTCCACTACTCAACTTCAAGGAAACTACTCCTATGTGCTCAACATTAACATTAAATACATCTCCTAATTGCATTGTTAACTCTCTTTATTTGGTTTCCACCTGCTTTTGAACTCTTGCGATGAATTCGTTACATGAATAGTTGTACCAGTGTCTAACCACCATGAATTAGGAGGAACATCAACTAGATTTGATTCAAAACAAATAAAGATTTAAGGTATATCTTTCTTTTTTGCCAACCAGTTCTTAAACTTCACACAGTCACGCTGCCTATGCCTATGTTCATGACAAAAGTTGTAGCTTCCATTAAAAACAGGGTTGGGCTTCGCATCAAAACTCTCACCAGGCTCAAAAGGTAAGGCAGGTTTAACATTCCCCTTCTTCTTAAATTGAGGCTTACCTTGTTTGTTTTTATAAAATTTCTTTTTGTCACCACTCTTATGAGAAGTATGATGAATACTACGGGACTTTCCCTTCTTTATAGTATGCTTCTCTTGAATAAGAATAGAAATCAATTCATCAATGCTCCATTCATCTTTTTGAGCATGGTAAGTAGTCTTGAGAACATCAAAGTCAGATGGAAGAGATTCAAACATCTGCCACATCAGATAATCCTCTCCTAGCACAACTTTCATGGCCTTTTAACTTGTTATACCTGTTCACAAACTTCATAACATGCTCACGAACACCACCCACACCATCATACTTGGTCTTAGAAAGTAAAGACAAGTAATTATACTTTTCAGTCGTATGAAACTTCTAGAATTTTTCACCAATAGCCTTGAGATAATTTTTGGCATTATCAGTTTTTGTGATGCTCTCTTTAATAGTCTTCTCCATTGTGTATTTGATGGTCATCAAACAGACATTGTTAGAACGAGCCCACTTATCATATTTAGCTTTATCTGCAGCAGAAGTCTTAGCAGTGGGTTATATAGGCTCATCCTCAAGGAGAGCAACATCAATATTAAAAACCGCCAAAAAAAGATTCAAGGATTCTATCCAGTCCTCATAATTGGTCCCATTCAGCTTAATCAAAGAATTCAAAGCTGAAAACTGATACAATGCAAGGAGATTAAGCAAATGTATCAAGAACTAGCAAAATTGGGCAAACAACACAACTAGGTTCTCATGCAATTGCAATCCTGTCTAAAGGTCCCGAATTACAATATAGATCACCCAGAACATTAAATTATTCCCTAAAGCTAGTATCGATAGGATATTGAAAACTTGAAGACATAATTCAATGAATTAAACAAAACATTAGAGACCACATTGATAAACGATAGGATAAGTGCATAGTTAATATAGTATCTAATGTATGCCCAATAACAACATCACAATAGCATTTTGTAATAATTGATCTCATAATAGGCGAGCTCACAATTACACAAAGAGAATGACAATAGTCCAATAACATTCCCAAGATTGCCCTCATAGGTTCCAGTTAGTACCTCAATTTCAAAATTAACCATAGTAATCATGTAATATAACATTATATGCATAAACTAAATCCAAAATTAATTTCGATGCATAATTACATAACATTGAGAGAAATTCCACAAACCCAAATAATACAAGACCCTACAAACCCAAATAATACTAGAAACAAGTACAAAAATTTTCAAGAGAAAATTTGGAGAGTACGATATGTATTTATGAATTTTAAAATTTGGAAAAATAAAAATTCTATTAGTCAAAAAATTCCAGAAAACTACCATAAATTAGAATTGGAAAAATGGAGCAAATACACAAAATTTGGGGAAAAAGATCAACGGAGACATCCGCATGCACCTATACGCGCCATTGCCTCGTGTAGTGAAAGTCCAACTGGGTCGAGCTGCGTCTTCCTTGCCCGAAAACTAGCAATTTGGGTCGTTCAACCCGGTTCACGACATGATTAATCAAACATCCATAACTCTCTCAATTTTCATCCATTTTCAACAAAATTGGTGTCCCTAGATTCAGAATTTAACGATCTATCAAACCCTTTAATCAATTTCACGAAAAAGGTGAAATTGATTAGTTTCAGAAAAATTTCAAAGATATAGCTTTTTTTTTAAAAATGGTTTTCATGGTTTGTTTTCGAGTTTTGGAGTTTTAAAGAACAAATAGAAAATTCTAAGGTACTTATCACACGATTTGATACCAAATAGAAACAAATCAACAGCAACAAAACGAATTTCACAAAAACAATTAACAAAACCCAAAATCCAAAATTTCATGGAATTAATATCTCGAAAATTACCAAAATTAGCAGTCACAATTAGGGTTAATTTTCTCTAATACCAATTGAAGAAAAATTAAACACGAAATTATAGATTAATTTCATAATTAATTAATACAATTAATTAACCCTAAGATTGTAACATACTAGATTCAATAATTGTATGGACAAATGTCTGAAAATTGAGGAACAATTGAATCTATTGTTATTTTTCTGGAATGCAAAGTGACAGAGATAGATGATTGATTATTGTTGTTCCAAACCTGATTAGCAAAAACCCATACAATTCTCAATGAGGTGATTGTATTTAAGGTCGGCTAGTAGTAGCACCTTATGTGTACTATAAAATATGGGTCAAGTCTACCTATCATAGCAAGCCCATGAACACAGGCCTAATGACACGTTAGAGAGAAAATTACCAAGCATAATTATGTTGACATCTAATTAATTGGAGTTTGTATAAAATTATGTTTATTATGCTAATCTATAAAATTAATGATAAAATTAAGTCAAATCCTTGTTTTTGCTTGAGGGAGGAGAGGGATGAGGACAAAAAGAAAAAGAAAAAGTGGTGAACGAAAAGAGCATAAAAAAGGGAGAATAGATTGGAAAAGAACAAAGATCGAGAAGACTAAAAAGTGGGTAATATCTACTGAGAAAAAGAAGAAAAATCTCCAAAGGGATCAGAAGGTATACTCCCAAAAGGGGAATGAACTGGAACAGAATCTTAAATAATCCTGCCTAAATTAGTTATTTATAAAAAAGAAAAGATCCGACTTTCGGCATAGGAAACAGTGCTGTGTCCACTGAACTACAGCCGCTCTTGTTTCCATGAATTATTTTAGTTACTTCATACGATTCAGTTCAGTCTACAGATATAAGCATCGATTAATTATATACCGGTAAAATAAAAGCTTATTTAGTTCACCCCTTTGTACTAGATCGAATAACTTCTAGTTTGATATTGATTCTGTTATTTAATTAACAGATGCAATAACTTACCATCATAGTGAGGTCAGCTTAAGCTAAAATGTTAGGATTTTGTTGGTTTGCACATGGCGGGCATCAAGCAAGACATAGTGGGACCCTTATAAAAATCACACACTGATTGTTCAACAACATTATTGTACTCATTGCTTTACAATCAAATGGTCCATTGTCATCGTCAAAACTCAGTAGACGATGCATGTCTGTTTCCGACCGTGTCTATCTTGCTTTCATTTAATAATGTTCATGTACATCATTGTCTTCTCTGTCCTTACTACACATGCAGCGTCCAACAATACTACGTGCTACGTCACATGCTTTTGTAATCTTGCTCTTGTTCTTATTTTTTATTTTATATCTCGGATGATTCCATGTTCAAGACCAAATTGTTTCAGTGGCGTGTGGTATCGTTTCCCTTTCTTTTTTATTTTACGAAAGTTATGAACTTTTAAAATCCACTCTCTTTGTAATTAAACAAACTTCGCTTAACATTAATATCAATTCCTCTTATCTTCTTTCATTTGGGGTAGGTTCTTAGGTGATAACATTTTTATTGCTGAAGATAGAGATTACCATATATTTATTAATCACCCTAGTTTTGCTTTTAAAATTGGTATAAGGAAAATCTTTGATTTTATCTTAATCAAATTTCTCTAACTCATGGTCCAAATCAGTATATACATTATCCAAAAATTTTTTTTAGTATTTATAGATAGGGGTGAATACAGAATTTTTTTAAGTGGGGGCAAAATTTTAATAGAGATAAAATTTTATTTTTAATGGAGGCAAAATTTTAATAGGAGTAAAATTTTATTTTTTTGTGGGGGTAAAACTTAAAAAAGTACATTTTTTAAAGAAATCTGTTGGAGGCAGTGGGGGCAAGTGCCCCCACTTGCCCGCACTGTGGATCCGCCACTGCTTATAGAAGTGATCCATCTTTCTAGATGATTATTATAATGTATACCATTCTCTTATGTATTTATGTAGTTCTTGGTTTCATTGAAAATTTGAAACTGTCCTATTCCCTTTATTTCTTTATGAAGATATGAACATGTCATAGGAGTATGAACTGATATGTTAATATTTTTTTCTACTTGTATTGTGACAATAAATAAAATTTAAATGTAGGCGATATGAGAGGATTTGAAAGAAATATATGCTCTACTTTCTATGATAGCTTATGCGGGTTATGTGGTTTGCTTGAGACATATATATCAATATATATGTCGAGCTAATAGACAACTAGTGCATCCAAAAAGAGGTCATAGAGAAATTGTACATCAAGAATTACTAACCGAAATAGAGATACATTATAATGCACGTAGCATTTATTCGCTTATGTTCAATTTTTCGTGGGAGGGGACTGTTAAAAGATAACCAATATAGTTTGGTTGAGGAACAAGTTGGAACATTTTTACATAATTTAAGTGGTAGAGCTAGCATTCGTTCACAAAGTTTCTTTTTCCAACGATCTATTGAAACAATTAGTTGTCACTTCCACCAAGTACTCAGAGCAATAGTTACCCTCGAGGCTCAATTTTTTGGTTCAACCAAATGGTTTAGTTTTCTCTCCCGAAATAATCAATAGCAGAGGAAGATTTTATCCATATTTTTAGGTATTTTTAAAAACAATTTATATACAAAAACATACTTTTTATTAATAAAAATTTTTAAATACATTTTATGGGCTTTTTAGAATTGTATTGGTGCTCTTGATGGAACACATATCAAAGTAAAAGTTTCAAAGGAAAATATATGAAAGTACAGAGGAAGGAAGAGTTATCCTACAATGAATATCTTGGTTACATGCACTTTTAACTTGAAATTTACATATGTCTTACCTGGATGGGAAGGTTCAGTCTCAGATTCAAGAATTTTAGATAATGCATTAGCTAGAGAAGATAAGCTCATTGTGCCTCAAGGTATCTTTTAGTTGAAGATTATTAAATTCCATATTATATACAAAAAGTGTTATTGTCAATAAGCATCTAGTAAATGGTTTTACTTTTGTTTATAGATAAATTTTACTTAGTTGATGTTGGATATATGCTGAGGTCTGGATTCATTGCTCCTTATAGAAGCAGTCGATATCATTTAAAAGAGTATTCTTGGCCAGCTCCAACTAATGCAAAAGAGTTGTTCAACTTGAGACATGCTTCATTACGTAATGCAATTGAAAGGGCATTTGGTGTTTTGAAGTGTTGATTTCCCATTTTATCTGAGATGTCAAGATATGATGTGAACACATTATCTGAAATTATATTAGCTTGCTGTATTTTACATAAATTTTTGATATGATATGATCTGGATGAAGAACTTGTTGCAAGAGTTGATAGAGAGCTATTGAATAGTGAACATGAGCATGATAATGTCATTGGAGGAATTGCTAGGAATGAAGATGGTAGAATAGGAGAAATAATAAAAAATACTATCGCTGCGTATATGTGGAATGATTGCATTTGTCAACATTGGTTTGTTGAAATTTTTGTTATTATATTATGTAACTTTGTTTATGTTTTTTTTTTCTTTTTGTTACCGCCACTTGTAAACATGATTGTTCGTCCTTTGAATGTAATTGTATTTAACAATTTTATGCTTGTTTATGTTGTTAAGAAAAGTAAGAGTTAATAACAGTATAAGATGGTTTGTGTTATATTGTGTTTGGAAAAAATAGGTAACGATGGACGTAGAGGTGAATTATGATGAAAAAAAGCTGATGAATATTTTAGGTGGAATTATGAAATGGATAAGTGCATACTTCAAGTTCTTAGGGAAAAAAAATAAAGGCCAAAAAGAGGATAGAAATTTTAGTGCTGGTGCATATAGAGAGGTAATAAAGGAAATTAATGAAAAGTTTGGGGTTAAGATTAATTAGAGAAAAATTGTAAATTGGTTGATAACTTTAAGGGAAGAAATGCATTTGGCAATATTTCTTGATGGCAAAAGTGGAATTGGATGGAATGATGTTAACAAGACATTTGAAGCGGTTCCAAAGGTGTGGCAAAGTCTGATACAAGTATTTTATTTAATACTTATATAGTTAAATTTTTTTATTTGTATTATTTTTTATGCATGAAGTTTGTTGACATACTTTCTTGTATTTTGATTTATAGGTTAACGAAAAGGTGAAACATATTTGAGGGAAGCCTTTACCTAATTTGGACCTTGTTCGCGAGATCTATGAGAAAGATAGAGCCATTGGATCTGAAGTTGAAAGTACAAAGGAGAAGGTTCAAAGATGGGAAAAGGAAAGGTGGGATATGAATATTGAGGACATTGATAATATGCAAGCAAATAATGAGGTTCATTTAGAGAATTTTTATCCATTTGAGAGTGAGAGTACTCGAATAAAACCAATAACTTAAGCTCCCTCATCATCAACACCTTCAATGTCAAAGTCATCCTACACAGGTAAGAAAAGAAAAGCACGAGTGGAAGATAAAATTTCTTTGGAATTGCAAGTTATGTCCAATGCAATGAAAGAAATTGCACAAGCTATTATAGCTACAAACCCTCGTGTTAGAAAAGAGGAGGAAATATTTGACCCAATGAAAGAATTAGAATTGAAAGGACGTGTTCTTTTGGATGCAGTTGATTGGCTTGTAGAGCATCCTAACTTTATTGGTGTATTTTTTGCATGCCCAGTTGAACTACGTTTAGATTGGTTGTCTAGGAAGATGGGCTGGGATTAGGTTTTTATAGCTTGCTCTATTTAAGTGTGGAACTTTATAGATGATGTAACTTGCTCTATGCAAGTATGAATGTTTTTTATTTAGTTTTTTGATGTAACGATCTTCCGTCTCCTTATCACAGGACTATGCAAGTATGAATATTTTTTATTTAGTTTTTTGATGTAACGATCTTCCGTCTCCTTATCACAGGAAGACATGTTAAACTTGTTATGATATTATATGTAATTTGGAGTGAAATTTCAAAATTTGATAATGTCTTGTAGTTATCAAGGCAAAAAAACTACTGCTCGTTCATGCATTTTTAAGCTTCTAAATTATACTAGTTTTCTATTATCTTCATAGCTTGGTCTAGCCTAATGTCATTTGCAATCAATTTTTTTTCATTTTAATAATGAACTTTTTTGATGATATTACTTATAATGAAATTGATGTTTATAAGTTGCTATATGTAAGTGTGAATGTTTATTAGTTAATAAGATTTTTTTTAGTCAGGGGTAAATGTGTCATATGAAATAATTGAATTCATTTTGATTGTGTTCCAAAAAGTGTAATTGAATTCAATTATAATATTATTGGATTTGTTCCAAACAGTGTAAATTGAATTCAATTCCAGGGCATATTACGTTGACTACATGACCACACAATGACGTGTAAATAATTTTGATCCACAATATTAGTATTAGGGAAAATAAGACACCAAGTTTGACCAATGGAAATACAATGAACTATCTCCGCAACTGTGAATATATTAAAAAAGATTTAAAAATATAAAAGTTCCTTTTTTTTCATCTTCTCTCTTTTAATATCTGTTAATTCGTTAATGAATTCAATTCGAAAGTTTCCAAACACCTTGAAAATCTATACATGCTCAATTACAACTTAATTAGGTCAGTTGTACAAAAGGCTCTTACTCCACTTTCCCTTAATATCGAGTCTTACTGCTTCCTTCTAGTGGATTCTAGTACAAGTCTGATGTACGTTAGCCATAAATTATCTTTTGTTTTATTTTCATAATATATTATTTATATTTTGAATGAGTTGTGAAAAATTTGATGCTTAATTTGAGAAGTATTGTTATTTCAGATTTTATTTCTGCCTATTCGATGAAAAAAAGTAAATTTAGAGAAAAAAAGAATATTTTTTAAGAATTCGAAGATTCTAAAACACAACACCTATATGCTACCATATTGAGAGTTGTGTTCAAAAGTAGTTGCTTTTGTTTCTCCTGCATAAAATCCTACCCAACCATGTTATCCTTTAGATGAAGAACATGACAATCTACACGGACCTGAATAGGTCTCATATTAGTGATAAACATTTTAAAAGAATTAGCAACAGAACACGGTATGCCACACAGACGTGTTTGGGGCCTTATAGCTTATTAAAAAATTTGAATTATGGATTTAAATAAAAAATGCTGAAAAGAAGGAGTTCCTATAGCTAAGAAATATCAAAAAGTCACTTTAAAGTTGTTCTATATTAATTTTGATCAAGATTACATCATTTTTAGGAGATAGAACAAGATTTCAACAAGAATTCTTTGAAGATTCAAGATTAAAGAATAATCATTTTTTAAAATCTTATTTTCTCTAATATTTTTATGTTGACATTCTTTGTTTGATTATGAACTAAATAGGGCTACAGATTTAGGTATGATAAACTAAGGATGTGGTATACTTTGATTTATGCTTTGGTTTAATAAATTCTAGTTTTCATCTAATTTATTCATGTTTTCATATTAATTAAATCAAAAGAGTGAAACTGAAAGATCCAACACTTGATTCATGCTTTGAGAATCATGAGATATGTATGTTTAGATCATAATGTGGATAAAAAGGGTTAAGCGTGAGGTATTTGAGAGAAAGTCGCAAGGTCTTCCTAAGCGAGGGTAAAACTTACAAAGAGAGTTCATAGAGTGAGTTAACGCTTTATTATGATGTCTAGATTGAAAAGGAATTTTGGTTGATTAACCGATAAATAAGGATTATATGTCTCAAGAGAGAATATGACCTAAGTTAGGAACTCTTATTGGTTTAAGAGATTAGAGATATTCATTAAAACGAAGGAGAAGTTCAATAAGAGATAGAAGAAGAAAAGAAGAAGGATGGTAAAGAGGAGGAGCCAAATAAGAGCTCTTCTAGGAATTATTGATAATCATCTTAAGTATAAGGGGCTCCCAATTCTTACAAAACAAATTATAATGGCCAAAAAGAGATAAAAGGGGTTAAACTTATGGTCCAAAAAAGAGCATCTCTTGGGATGCAACATAACACTTTGTTTTTACCTTTTTGTTTTAGATTTTAGATTTTATATTTTTAACTAATTAGTTATTTATTTCCTTTGTATCATTGTCATTTTCTTAATCTTATTTTGTTAAATCTTGGTTAAAATCTCATATTAAGTTTTTATAGTTAGTTTGTTCTTAGTTTTTTCAAGTTTTTAAGCCAATATCGGCCTAAACATACCATCGTGTTCAGCCTTGTGTTGACCCATTAAGAGAAATGGAATGTGTCACTTTTTAACACAACCTCTATATGTTATCGTATAGCCATTGTGTTGCTATATAAGCCCTCATGTTTTTCTAAGACAAACTCTTGTGTTCACCTATAAGGAAGGACCAAAAGTTACAAAATGATCCACCTTTTAAAACGATAGTTTCTCTATTCTATGTTGAGAACATGAATTTAAGGTAAGTGTACACAGTCTTGTATTGTACTCCTTGTATAGAAGTAAAAAGAATCATAATAGACAACTTTTTAATATAGTACGTACACAAGCACATATAAGTCTTATATTCCTACCTGCCTTTTCCATCTCCGCATTTACATTTAATTTAAACAACATACCTTTGTACCTATCAACATGTACCTATGTTCTTATAGTACATAATACCTACACAACCTTGTATAAGAGTCATATGTTGTACTATATAAGGCCTACCCAACAATGTGTTTTGTCATTTTTCAACCATGTTTCTAACTAATTTTCTCTAAATTTTTTGTTTTCTTTTTTATTTTCTAGAGAGATAACCAACCATCTAACCCCTCCTCAACCATATATTGTGCAACCTAGATACTTTTATTTTTATTCACCATATTTCTTTAGCATTATCAATAAAATTTTCACTACACCCTAACTTTAATTTACTATTTTAATGCATTTTATATTATTTAATGATTATAAGATGGGTTTTGTGATTATTATTAATTGAATATCTATTATGTATGGTCTTTAGGGTGCCAAAAAAGTGACCTATATGAATTGGACATTTTATATGTTTTATATGGTTGAAGATGCTTATATGAATTACTTATGTTGTTTTAGTATATTTAACTTGTAGGATTGGTTACTTTAGTTATAGACTAAACTAAGTGACATAAGAAGTTAAAAATTTTACATTATAGGATACCAGTGATTGTTCTACTATGCATGGATAGTAAAAAAGCGAACATGTAAATATTATAAGCTACAAAGATATCTTGCTTAGTGGTGCATTATTTTATTTTGATTTTATTAAACTATACATACACACACACACACAGATATATATATATGATATCAATTATTATTCTTTAAGTGCTTATTCATATTTTTCTTTGTACTAAACTATGGCCAGGACTTGGGGACCATTGGCACAACCTAGGAGATCCGTACAGCCGTTGCCCATAAGAGGGTTAGAGTGGACACTACTGGCTTTACTTTTTTTACACTTTTGATATGTGGATATACACTCTAAGAAAGCAATAGAAGTTAGAGCAAGCATTATCATCACCACAACCACTACCTCCAATAGATTCACTGTTACATTTTGAGAAGGAAACACAATGATAGTGGTGCCAGGAATTTTATATAAAGGTAGTTCCAGGCGTTTAGGTTTATTTACTAGGATGTGCTAAAACAAGTGGATTTTGTTGATGGAGTGCATAAAATTATATCATTTGACAGATGGTCTGACATGTTTGACTTTTGGGAGCTAGTCTATTAAGAGCTCTCCCTAGAGTTCATATGTACACTGGAGGTAGGCAACACAAGGATGTTATAGGAGGATGCATCAATCCTTAAGTTTTGACTAGGAGGTGTGGACTATAGTCTAAGGTACAATCAGTTTGTTGTCTGCACCGAATTTTATACATAAGAGTGATAGACACGTTAACGTTGAGTAGGATCTCCCTTAAACGGAACTATTTAGACATAAACTCACAAAGCTATTGGTTCTCAATAGCCATCATGCACTCCTATTATCCCACCAACTCTAAAGAGTCGGGTTTTAGATTTCTAGCTATATGGTTCATGCATAAGCTCTTAGTGCATTCACCATGTGTAAGGAGGAAAACACCAGCTAGGTTGCTATGAGGGATCTATTCTTGATTCATTGTATGTACCAAAGGCAAAGGACACACTTTGGCATCATCTTCATACAATTGATTTTTTGGATACCTTAATTGGGATAACTTCATAATCATCCATAGTGGGTCAGTCATCACACGACTAGCGTGAGGGTTTGGAGTATTGGTAAATGATATAGACTGATAGCGGCGACTACTCCTACACCCATTACTATAGAGATTTTTAGGGTGATGCATAGTTGAGTTTAGGGCGAATAGTCAAGATTAATACTCCGTTATAGGTGTACCACCATAAGTAGATAAGGAGGGACCGACCTAGGAGGACTAGATTGCAGGTCTGGAGAGAGCTTCAAGTTTACCCCCACCATCACCATCTGTACTAATAGCCCAACTAGGCAACCTCACATATATAGATACATACATGAATTAGCTTGGCAACACTATGGTATGGATATCACAATACTTAGAAGTGGATATTTTACCTCCACTAGCGTGATCAAAAGAGAGCTAGCTGCAACATCAAAGATAGAGCACCCACTTACAGTGCCCGAGAACGGTAGAGACATGCTTGTTAAGCCTAGAGATCTCGATAAGCTAGCTAGAAAGGAAGATATCAAAGATGTAGACTATAAAGAATTGAAGGAAATTGTTGTGCCGATGGGAGAGGAGACTGTTGTTCTTGATGATGATGTAAGGACAATGGGGACTAAGTCCTCTATTTGGAGCCTTATGGAGAAGATTTTATTCGATGATATAGAGGACCAACGAGGGATGGTCCACTTCCTCTACATTACTCTTAACTTATCTTCTATTTTTTATTTGTTTTCTTTTTAAGATTCTTGATCATTTATATATACATTATCAACATCTACTTCATTTTGAATTTTTTTCAACTAAAATTTTCTTCATAGTCTATTTAGCATAAATGAAAAATCAATATAATGGAATCTCATCTTGACTTGATCCATGTGACTTAAAATAAAGGAAGTTTAGTTATTATATTATCTTTTGCCCTTTTTTCATTTTTATCATGGTAAAATTCGTAGACCCCTTGTGGTTTGACATATTATCAACAGACCTCTTAACTTTTAAAAACTATTAATAACCCATATAGTTTTGGTTTTATAACACTTGTCTCCCTACCATCAACTTCCATTACATACCCTAACTGTAAACAGCAAAACAAAGTCATACAGTATCACATGTAATGTCATGCTTAATGCCATGTAATAAAAAACAACATCGTTTTAGATTCTATAGTAGTTGATGGTAGAAGGGATGAGTTTTTTTTAAAATAGGGGATTATTAATAATTTTTAAAAGTTATGGGGTATATTGATAATATGTTAAACCATAGTAGGGTCCAATAAATTTAACCCTTTTTGTTATTGTCTTGCATGTTTGAAACATTAAGGACAATGTTTACTTAAAATATGGGGGAGGAATTATAGGAGCATATATGATATAATGACTCAAGCTTACTAAAATTTTCATAACTTTCTTAATAAGAACTAATTATTTTTAAAATAGTTCTCTTTGAAAGCATACCATTGGAGGAAAATTCATTAGGATTTGACTGTTTTAGTGATTTTAAATGCTTATGTAACTAGTTTCAAGTATTGGTGAATAAGAGAGTTCATTTTCTTAATGAATTTAGAGAATGAGTACTTAATGGGCGTTATGATAATCTTTTTGTAAAATGCATACTCATATGTAACTATGACTTCTTTTAAGCTTTTTTTGTTATCCTAAAAATATTGAATAAATGAACATAATAATTTTATTCTGCTAGCTTCAAACCAATAAAAAGGATAAAACTAGGGTTGTTGTAGTAGCTATTTGAGACAATGACCTAGTTAAGTAACCTGGGATATTCATAACAAAGAGTTTGCTCTTGCATAAAAAGGCTATGTGGCTTCCAAATAAGCTTCTAATGCTCTTATTTTGTTTAAAATTATGTCTTATTAATAAATGGGTATGAATAAGTTTGAAGGTTAAAGCTTCTTATCTAATGTATGTTTATTTTATGCTTAAAATTAAATTTTATGATAAAGATTGAAGTTTGAGGAGTTATAAGGTAAATTGAATCAACTTGTGAATTGATGTAAGTGATTGGCTGTATTATATTTTGATAATCCTTTATGACTGAATGAGTAATTAAAATTCGTCAATAGCTATGTGTAACATCCCGTCACCGATGGGAAGGATAAAATAGTAAATTTGAATTGGGTTGTGTTTTCGTACACAAAATTGTGCATGTACTTGTGACAATTCCTGGCTTTTGTTTCTTTGTGAAAATATGAAACTATGTGTTAATTGAATTGGATTGATTTCTGTATTCAGCATTAAATTGCAAAGTGGGTACCAATGAGATGTTCGGTACTGTAGATGACTATACTGTTGACACTCCAATTAAAGATATGACTTAGGAAATTGGTTTTAGCATGACCTATTAAAATTTGGAAAGATTTATGAAAGTCAAAGTAAATGAATTGATTGAATTGGAAATTTGACAGGCATGAAAGTGAATGATTATTTTTGAAAGAATTGAATTTCAATTCAGTCCCTAAGAGTTGGACTTTTCTAAATTGAAGGCGTGAAGTTATAAGAATTGTTATATGGGCAATTTGGGTATGACACTTGAGAGAATAAAGTTTTAGGTTAAATGAAGAGGGCAAAATGGATATTTCATAAATTGAAATGGTATAAAAAGGAAGGAAATTGGGTTTGAAAAAGGGGAAAAGAGGAAGAGGAGCCGTGAAGAAGAAGAAGAAGAGAAGAAGAAAGAGATTTTTCAATGAAATCACTAAGAGTTTATGGTTTTGTGAGCCAAATCAAGTAAGTTTAAGCCTCTATCTTCTTAAATAGTTGATTGATTCTTGTTTTTAAGTATGAAAAGTATAGATTTGGGTGTTTATATGTTGGGTTTTAGGGTTATCGCTTTTGAGGGATTTGGATTTGTTTGATGAAGGATATTGGTTTAAAGTGGGTTTGAAATGGAGTATTAGTGATGTTTAAGAGTTTGAAATGAATTAAG
>JANTNU010000006.1:11649850-11660668 GCA_024752395.1 Erythroxylum havanense
TTTGGGATATTGTACTTAGACTGTAGGGAACTGATAGACTTGTCTATATTTCTGATTGATGTTATGCAATGAGAAAAAGCATTATGGTTTTTAAAATTTAGTGATTCTGATATTGCGGTTTGTATTATATTGATGCCATGTGGATTATAGAAATGATTGAATCGTAGTGCACCCTTAACGTGGGTTATGTATCGGAACGACCCCACGGGCGTCCCGATGCGTACCCTACGGTAAGGGGGCGCTACAACAAGACTTTAACCAACTTTACACTCTTGTTTCTTAATGCCTTTTCTTTGGAATCTAGGATCTCCATGGGCTGCTCCTCATGAATCAAATCCTCCCTTAATTGAACCTCAGAAGGTTGGACTATATGTGAAGGATCCGATCGGTACTTTCTCAGCATCGATACATGGAATACATTGTGAATCTTAGATAACTCCAGTGGCAAAGCTAACTTATAAGCTAAAGGCCCAATCCTCTCAATGTTCTCATATGGGCTTATGTACCTCGGGCTAAGCTTGCCTTTCTTACCAAATCTCAAAACACCTTTCCATAGAGAAGTTCTAAGAAACACCTTGTCTCCCACTTCAAATTCCATCTCTTTTCTGTGGGCATCTGTGTAGCTCTTCATCCTATCTTGAGCTGCTTTAAGCCTCTATTTCACCCGTTTAATCTTATCCACTATAACTTCTACCAACTCAGGTCCTACAAGCTTCCTTTCACCTTCCTCATCTCAACAGATAGGAGTTTTGCACCTCCTACCATACAAAGCTTCATAAGGTGCCATCTGTATTCTCGAGTGATAGGAGTTATTGTAAGCAAACTCAATTAAAGGTAGGTTATCATCCCACGAACCCTTAAAATCTATAACACAAGCTCTCAACATTGCCTCCAAAGTCTGTATCGTCCTCTCCTATTATCCATCAGTCTGTGGATATAAAGTTGTACTAAAATGCAATTTGGTCCCCAAAGCCTCTTGCAAGCTTTCCCAAAACTTAGAGGTGAACCTAGGATCCCTATCCGAGACTATCGAACTTGGAATCCCATGAAGTCTAATTATCTCATCCACATATTTCTTAGCCAAGGCATTTAAAGAATCTGTCTGTCGAATTGGCAAGAAATGTGCTGACTTAGTCAATCTATCAACGATCACCCATACTACATCATGCTTTCTGTTAGTCTTCGGTAATCCCATCAATAAATCCATTGTAATATTTTCCCATTTTCATTCCAAAATCGGCAAAGGATTAAGCTTGCCTGAAGGTGCTTGGTGTTTACCCTTAACTTGCTGGCACACTAAGCATCTTTTAGCATACTCTGCAACATCCTTCTTCATTCACTTCTACCAAAAATGCTCTTTCAAATCTCGGTACATCCTCGAACTCCCTGGGTGCATTGCATAAGGAACATTGTGCGCCTCATCAAGAATCTCATCCTTCAGCTCTAACATGTCTGGAACACATAATCTGTTGCCCATAACCATCAATCCATCTTGTCTTATCTCAATCTCGGAATGTTTACAAATTTTAAGTTCTCATCGAAGTTTGCTCAAATATTCATCTTGTTCCTGCAATTCCTTAATCTTGTCATTTAATACCGGCCTCACTTTAAAATTTGCCAACACACAATCAGGCTCAACTTATCTCAATGTCAAATTAAGTCTGGCAAATTCCTTCAGCAAAGAAAGGTACACTGTTTCCATATGTGCTATCGTGGACTTCCGACTCAGTGCATCTACTACCACATTAGCTTTCCTCGGATGGTAGTCTATCATCAAGTCATAATCCTTTAACAATTCTAACCATCGTCTCTGTCTCAAATTCAACTCTTTCTGGCTCAACAGGTAGTTAAGACTCTTGTGGTCTGTAAACACCTTAATAGTAACTCCGTACAAGTAATGTCTCCACATCTTCAATGCAAAAATTATAGC
Source organism: Erythroxylum havanense (assembly GCA_024752395.1). Classification (NCBI taxonomy): domain Eukaryota; kingdom Viridiplantae; phylum Streptophyta; class Magnoliopsida; order Malpighiales; family Erythroxylaceae; genus Erythroxylum; species Erythroxylum havanense. Next base: position 11,651,781 of record JANTNU010000006.1, read on the forward strand.
AGCCAATTCCAAGTCATGTCTCGGATAATTCATTTTATAAGGTTTTAATTGCCTAGAAGCATAAGCAATCACTTTCTCTCCTTGCATCAACACAGACCCTAAACCCTTCCTTAAGGCATCACTATACACAATATATCCATCGTCACCCGAAGGCAATGTCAAAATCGGTGCAGTTGTGATCCTATTCTTCAATTCCTCAAAACTGTTCTACCACTCCTTAGTCCACACAAATTTCTGATTCTTCCTTGTTAATTTAGAGAGTGGAGCAGCTATCAAAGAAAAGCCCTCCACAAACCTTCTGTAATACCCGGCTAAACTCAAGAAACTTCTCACTTCAGTTACATTCTTCGGTACTTCCCATTTCACAATCGCTTCTATCTTCCTTGGATCTACATGCACCCCCCTTTTTTTAAATTACATGTCCAAGGAACGCCACTTCTCTTAGCCAAAATTCACATTTCTCGAATTTGGTATACAACTCTTCCTTCCTCAATGTCCCCAAAGCAAGCCTCAAGTGTTGTTCATGCTCCTTATCACTCTTGGAATAAACCAATATGTCATCAACAAAGACTATGACAAATTGGTTTAAGAAGGACTTGAAGACTCTATTCATCATATCCATAAAAATTGTAAGTGCATTCGTTAACTCAAAAGGCATAACCAAGAACTCAAAGTGGCCATACCGTGTTTTAAAAGCAGTCTTTGACATATCAGTCTCCCTTATCCTCAACTGGTGGTTCCTACTACACCTCCTTTCTTTTCTAAGTCACAGAAGTTCTGCACTACCACTTTTTCTCTGATGGCTAGCTGCAGTCCTGACTCAAATCGGCGACACTTAGCAGCCTCACTCAGCATCATCTCAGTAGCATATCTTGACAACTATGTGAACCGGCGCTCATACTCGCTAACTTTCAACTCCCTCTGGGCGAGACTCAGGAATTCCCTCTGCTTCTGTTGAATGTACACCTCAGACAGATATTTCTTCTTATAAGCAGCGAGGAAATCCTGCCATGCCAACCCTGTCGGTTTCAACTGACTCCTCAGTATACACTCCCACTGATGCAAAGCATCCCCCTTAAGCAGACTGGTAGCATAAACAACCTTCTCATCATCTTCATAGTCCATCTGCTCCAATACCCTCTCTGTCTTCCTCAACCAAGTCTCGACTTCTTCAGGATCCGTGGTCCCATAAAAGTCCACTGCTTCATACTTCCTCAGCTTGTCAAACTGCTTCCCCCTTTTAACTGGGGCCGATGCAGAAGCCTGCGGCATTTGACCCATAGACTAGACAAAGGCCTGAGTAAATTCCTGGAACAATCTTGGATCCAGTGTAGGCACTTGCTCTTACTAACTAGGCAACTCTTGTGTTTGAGATTAGATGGGCTCACTACTTTGCCCTAAGGAAGCCTCAGCAACTCCCGAGGCTACCGACTCATCGGTGCTCTCCTTCAAGATTTATGTCATTTAACGCAATCATACACACAAATAGGGCATGCCCATCACACAATAACCATAAACATAGTACCCACCTAAATTGTTGGAAGTCCAATCTCAAGATTGCCCTTCCTCTCTCTCTTGAGTATAATTTCCTTGATTCTCTTCAATTAAACCAACCTCCATTCAATCCATACATTCAAATAAAGTGCATAAAATTTATTAATTAAAGAAATTCTAAAATTAAATTTTAACCTAACCTACCCATAGCCCATCAAGACTAGAAAAACCAAAACCCGAGCTTAGAACTTCCAAAATCAAATTGGGTCCATCTTTCTCTTCTTTCTTCCTTCATTTCCAACACAAACCCTAACCTCTATTTAATTCCTTTTTTGAATCTAGCATAAGAAGATGAAAGCTTACCTCACAAGTGGATTTCTCTTCTTTTTCTTCTTCTTTCTTCTTTTTTCTCGTTTTTCTCTTCTCCCTTTGATTCCTACTACACCTCCTTTCTTTTCGAATTCAAACCACATTTTTATCTCTTGTTTTTACTTCTTTTCTTCCAATTTTGCCCCTCCTTCAGTTGGGCTTTCCAAGTTTACCCTTAATTTGTCTTATATGTCTCTACTTTTTCAACCCACTTAATAATATAATTCTAACACTTCATTCTAAATTCTAATTTTAATTCAATACCTCATTCATCCTTGCTAAATTTAAAGACTCAACTAAAATAATAATAAAACAATTAAAGCAAAATAAAGAATAAATAAATAAATAAATAATAAAAAGAAAAATTCGGGGCCCAACATTTACACCTTCCTTTAAGACTTTAAGATTAGGGCAAACCACCATTCTTCAATCCATGTCTTTCGGTAGTGAGAGGATAAAGACAGTGGAGTTTCTTCACCTACTACTTGCTTCCAAAATCTTTTAGGAGCATCCAATGGAGAGGATATTTCTGAGTTCAAAAAGGAAAGTTTGCAAGGTGGAAAAGAGTAGTTTTTGCAAGAAGACTATTGTGTCCTTGATTTTCTTGCTAGTTATCGGTGAAAGAAGAAGTAACAAGATTGCGCAGGATCTCTCTAGGGTACCAAGAATACAGGCTAAAGGCTATATATGGTATCTGTGGTGTAATGATTTAAGGATGGGAAGAGAGTTCAAAAAGGATCGTGGTTTCTGCTTGTAGTGAGAAGTGGGAGGTTCTCTCTCGTCTCTCTCTCGTCACTTTTTTTGCTTTCCCTAACTTCTATGTTTTGTTAAAAGTCCATAATAAGTCCTTTTTTTGTTAAATTTCACCAAGGTGGCATTCATAGGACAAGTGGCAATGCTATATAAGTAAAAGAGGAGTCATTTTTATAATAAAAATCCTTAATCTGGCATTAAAATTCAATAACATGACCTAATTTGTTTTCCTTCCTCTAACTCATTTTTGTCTTTTATTAACTTTTCAATTTTGTCTTGATAACCTTGCACATACATATAAACGTACCCACTTTCCCATAAACATATGTTATCTTGAACATCCACAATGTGATAGAAGGTGTGTGTGATAGTAAGAAAGTGGGTGTGGTGCAAAAATAGGTGTAGTTTTGTTAAAAGTCCATAATAAGTCCTTCTTTCTTTCTTTGTTAAATTTCACTAAGGTGGCATTTATTAAGTGGAAATACTATATAAGTAGAAGGGGAGTCATTTTTATAATAAAATTAAAAATCCATAATCTGATTTTAAAATCCAATAACACGACCTAATTTGTTTTTCTTCCTCTAACCCATTTTTTTCGTTTAATAACTTCCCCATTTTGTCGTGATAATCATGTACGTACCCATAAACATATCCACTTTCCCATAAACATATGTTATCTTGAACATCCACAAAGTGATATCGGGTGTGTGTGATAGTGAGATAGTGGGTGCAGTGCAATAATAGGTGTAGTTTTGTTAAAAGTTCATAATAAGTCCTTTTTTCTTTCTTTGTTAAATTTCATTAAGGTGGCCTTTATAGGAAAAGTGGCAATGTTATATAAGTAGAAGGGGAGTCACTTTTATAATAAAATTAAAAATCTATAATCTGACTTGGAAATCCAATAACAAGATCATTTTTATTTTTCTTCCTCTAACTTAATGATGTCAAAACCGAACTAAACAAGTTGGTTGGACCGTGTTAAGCACGAACTAGTCTAGTTTTCAATTCTATTTTTACTATCAATTGTTGAGAGTGAAAACCAGCTGATTAAATAACCTTGAGTTGTGAATCAGATTGTATTATGCCTTTTCGCCGCTCTCTCTCTACTATTTGCCTCTCTCTCTCTCTTACTCCTTTTATCTCTATTTCTCTGATCGTATGAAGTGTAACTAGGACCATTACGTGGTAGAGGATATTATGAGATTTGGATCTCCTTTTTGGTTGGGGCTCGAAGCTAGGAAGAAATTGGAGCACTCTTGACAATAAGTTGCTTATGCAAAGGAAGCCCATAAGCTCTACTAGCTTGTAATAGGATTAAGGATTCAAAGTACATTTCTCTTGCATTGCTCACAAAGTAGCAGAGTTCTCCATTTGCATTTTGATCATATTGGTGATCTCTTCATAAGATGAGCCACTGGAAAAGAAATGAAGATTAAGATCGAGCATGATGAATTCTTTTTGGTTTGTAGCATATGTTTTTTACATTCAACTAAAGCTTCAATCTTAAACCAAACAAAAATTAGAAATTAGCATTCACGCAAGCATATGTATTTTTAGAAAGTAGTCAAAAGAAACTAGAAAATGAACAATTACAGCAAAAAAACAAAGATGAATATTTTTATCAAATATTTCTTTTTTCACTATGTGTGTGTGTGTGTGTAAGAAGTTAAAGGAAAGAAGGTTTCTTGCGTCTAACAGATGGGATCAGCAAACAAAAAAGGACATGAAATCTTAAAGGCACTTGTGAAATTATATTGGTAAGAGAGAGAGAGAGAAGAAGGATTGGTTGAGTTTGAGGCTTTATTCTTTAAAAGATGAAACAGAAGGGAAAACAATATGCCAACAATGTTTCTAAAACCTTTCAATTTGAAAGAGAAATAAAGAATTGCAGGTTTCTGTAGCTGTTAACAAGTATAATATGTTTCTTCAAATGTTGAGTTCAGAAGACATCATGTCAAATCCCAAATCTTAATGTAGATTTGAGTTCTTTCTAATTTAATAGTATTCTAAATTATACATGGAATGAAGCTCAAAAAATGGTGTCATGTCCTAGATAAACTGACAAAGCAATAACCACAAGCTAGTAGACAAACTATAGGAACTGAAGAAGCCAGATACAAGTACACAATCGAAGCATCGAATATTGTTTGAGGGATATGGTTACTATATTTAATTGAGAATCATAACAAATCCACTTGAAGTGAGTTATAAAAAAAACTTATAAGAAGTCTAAGAAGGTAACAGAAACAGAGTCCCATAAAATACCCATTTGGTCTTCCAACTTCTAACATTATGTTGTGTATACATGGTTGGTTGGTTTTGCAGTGCAACCTTTGATAACCGTTTTTGCTATCATATATAAGGAATATTCAACTACCATAAGTCTAGTCGTTGAATATTGGTTGTCATTTTGACTAACATATGGATTATACATGACCATAGGCCCTTGGAATGACAGATATAATTGTGCTCCAACACAAGCCAATTTTCTTATTTTAAGGTAAAATAGTTCATATACTAGTTCCATTAATTATTCCTTGTTTTGCTTTTCTATGTCAAAAATTCTTCAATTTTCACTTTTGCTCTCCTCTCCTCTCTTAAGACATTTATTTCGTCCACATGTTTTTTTTTCTATTGATTTTTGTAGACATTGGTGTATTTTTATTTCAATAAAGTATTTTATCTTTACTCATTCTTATAAATTATAATTTTTACTTCTTATTTATTATATGCCGATTTTATCGCAGTTTAATACTAGTTGAACCTTTAAATCTTAAACATCTCCTTTGAAAGGTTTGATGTTCAGTCTAATTTTTAAAAATTATAATTTTTACTTCTTATTTATTATATACTGATTTTATAACAATTTAATATTGGTTGAACCTTTAAACCTTTATTCTTTCCTTTGTCTAGTCTAATTTTTGAAACATTGCTCTATCCCATTTTCATCTTTTATTATCTTCCCCATTTTGTCCCGATAACCATGCATATACATATAAACATACCCACTTTTCCATAAACATATGTTATCTTGAACATCCATAATGTGATAGTGGGTGTGTGTAAGAGAGAGATAGGGGTACGGTGCCATAATGGATGTAGTTTTGTTAAAAGTCCAAAATAAGTCCTTTTCTCTTTTTTTATTAAATTTCACTAAGGTGGCATTTACAGGATAAGTGGCAATGATATATAAGTAGAAAGGGGGTCGCTTTTATAATAAAATTAAAAATCCATAATCTAACTTGAAAAATCCAATAACAAGACCTATTTTTTTCTTCCTCTAACCCATTTTCGTCTTTCATTAACTTTCTCCAATTTGCCCCCGATAACCATGCACGTACATATGAATGTACCCACTTTCCAATAAACATATGTTATCATGAACATCACCAATGCGATAGTGGGTGTGTGTGATAGTCAAATAGTGGGTATGGTGCAATAATTGTAGTTTTGTTAAAAGTCCACAATAAGTTCTTTTTGCTTTCTTTGTCACTAAGTTGACATTTACAGGATAAATGGCAATGATATCTAACTAAAAAACGATTCACTTTTATGATAAAATTAAACATCCATAATCTGACTTGAAAATCCAATAACAAATATTGGTGGAGCATTTTACACTTTCTGGGAGTCTACAAAAAAGAAAAGTTGAGTAAAATGATCTGTTTACAAAAATATAACTCATGATGATTTAATTCACTACAAGAAAACAAGCCATTTTGCGTCATTTTAAAAACGTCACAAAAGGTCCTAAAAATGTCGCAAAAGAGCATTCTCGATGTTTTAAAAAACGTCACAAAAAATGTCGTGAAATGTGGTGTAAGTAAAAGTTTTCCGTGACGTTTTGTGAAAAACGTCGCGAAAAACGCCGACATTCCGCGACGTTTTGTTAAACGTCACAAAAAAGTTGGACAATCTGCGACGTTTTTAAAATGTCGCAGAATGTGAAGGAATCCGCGACATTTGTTTTTAAACGTCGCTGATTGTCTTCCGCGACGTTTTTATTATTATTTTTATTATTATTTTCCATTTTTTGAAAATTATATTAATTTAATAATTTTTAAATAACAAATTTTTTAAAATCTTATTTATTTAATAACTATTCAATATTATTTATAAAAAATTTTTATTTAATAATTCTTCAATTTTTTTAATATGTCATTAATTTTAATAACTATTCAAGTATGACAAGAATTTCATATTGTACAGAAAATTTATTATTTAAAGTAATTCCCAAGCATGTCATAATATAGTAATTAAAATAAATAATACATCATAAGTGTTTAATATATCAATATGAGTACATATATCTAATCTAATCTTCAATAAGAAAATTATTGTAAGCAGTACTGCAAACACCATTGAAAATTGTGAAGCCTCAAAATCTCAGGACCATTTGAATTGCCTCTCTTACTTCATTGAGCTCAGCTTCAGTTCCAAAGTGAGATATATTAGACGATCACCACGTTTAGAGTAAATAATAGATGCCGCCATTTCCTGAAGTCTTTGGATCTCCAAGTATCTCCTCTGTCTACAAAAGTATAATGAACAACCATTATATGAACAATTAGAAGTGCCATTTAAGACTGTTGTAAGTTAACTTTGCTATAATTAAAAATTTTCCATGTTGTCTTATTGTATACATAAACTATTACAACAAAAAGAGATACTAGACAAGTTAGACTTGCAACTGGAACTCGTGAAGCACATCAAAATACAAAAATGAGTTTGCATTCAACATCAAAGTTGTACGTTATAATCTTCAGCTGGATTATCAGGTCCATAAACTTTGATAACTTCTAGCAAATTCTAAAAATAATTGAAAAGTAGTTTGTTTATATGCCTAGGAAACATGCTTTCCATCCTTCAAACAATAATAAGAAAACCTGTTTAAACACAAAAAATAAAATAATTATAATATCCTTTTCATGGTAGATGTCAAGAATAAAATCATTCAATTAAGAATGTTCACAAAATATCCTTTTCATAGAGGAATGTCATGCCCAAATTCTGATATTGAAGCTAAAATCATAAAGGCTAACATCCCACTAACCTGACGATCAAAATCAAAACTTCGAACAGCATAAACTTCATCGTTGATCTCTACGTCTTTATTAATCAGTCCATCAAACCATCTAGTTGCAATTTCAATATGCTCTTGAGAATCCTGAAACAAATTAGTCAACAAGGAATAGGTATATATAAATATATCCTGAATCTGTATTTGCAGGCATCATTACAAATAGAAGAAACCAACGACATTAAAGTTGCTTTTAGTTAAGCAATGAAAACCAGATGGACTAATAGTTATAGTACCTCCTCTTCCTCCTCGGATTCAATTTCTACATCTTCAGCACTAATAATTGTCGTCTCTGCATCTATTAAACCCTGAAGCCTACTCCATTCACCATCTTTAGTAGCATGAATCAGAGAGTCCATTAATTTAGGTTCTACCTAAGCATTTTTCTTTCTAAGCAAAATCGAATACATTAGAATGGCTTCCTTATCCTGCAAAAAACAATCAGTCAAAAGGAAAAATAATTAGACAAAAGAATGTTAAATACAAGTACTTTGTAAATCAAAGAAAGTCAACCAAACCAAAGGTGATAAAGAGAATAGAAATTTGGGTCTAATTGCAAAGACTGATTAGGGACAAGTCAACTCACTTGATATCTATCCCATGTATGTTTGTAACCCAAAGCCACACCGTGTCTATGATCCGGAAAGATATCTTTTTGTGAGGGAATACAACCTACAAAGAATTAAATAACAAAATAAAGTATTATATACAAAAGCTAGAATCTCATAAGATAGACAAATAGACAACATCAGAGAGCATTAACAGACATTGCAGCATTAGAAGTAATTACTGGCAGAACTGGAATGGGAATTCTCTCATACATCTTCAACTGCAAGGATGGCACCTGGATCTTGTTTTCTTTGTCACTTTTGGTCATTTCATCGGCATATAGCAAAATCAATTCCCCACTAGAATGCGTGAACCCAAAACACTTGAGCAAAAATTAGAAAATGGATTGATATTCAAAGAGACTAATGTTCTTTACCAGAGCAAAGCATCCCTGCTTTTCAGCTCTCATTTTCCTGCAATACATAGCCATATATTTAAGATTAAAGCTTAATAAAGTTTTTGAAGTATGACCTCTAGGCAACCAAATGGAACTTACCACGCTAGCGTCAAGATTCCAACATCAGTATGATCCACCTCCATATCTGCACATAGAACTTCAATTCCTTCTGGGCTGTTGAAATGA
>JANTNU010000006.1:11662831-11681332 GCA_024752395.1 Erythroxylum havanense
TTTGTTCCAAACAGTGTAATTGAATTCAATTCTAATATTACTGGATTTGTTCCAAACAGTGTAAATTGAATTCAATCACAACTTCATTAATATAATTAAATTCAATTCGTTAATGAATTCAATTCAAAGATTTCCAAACAACCTGTAAGTTTTTGAGATATACCTTCTAAACTTATAATATCGTTAAGTTTTTGAGATATACCTTCTAAACTTATCACTGATTGGTCTTTCTTGTGGTCTTTGTTTACTAGTTTTTGTTTACTAGTTTTTGTTTACCTAATCATCTCTTTCAATTTAGTAGCTAGTTTAAGTGTATGAAGTGTTTGTTTATGACAATGTATTTGTATTTTTTGTCACTGTTGTGTTTTTTAAATAATTAAGAGGTAAATTAGTTTTCTTTTATGAACTTTTTTTTTTATAACTAGTACTACGTTTAACATTAGTATTGTCAAAATTTTTGTCAAAATTTTTCTTAAGATATGTGTCCCTAACAATTGGTATAATAAAATATATTAATATTTTTCGTGTTTTGGAGTCATATTCCTTTTCTTGGGTGGTTTTTCAAAACAAAGTAAGTTGGTTTGATTCGTCTTTTTATGTTTTTGTTTTTGGGCTTTTCTAGTTTTAGTTGATTGGCCCAGTTTGTTAGATTAACTTGTTGTAACTTAAAAAACATAACGAGTGATTAGGTTTTAGGCCTAAACTGCCCTTTTTTTTTAGGAAGAGTAAGTAGTTTTAGGTTTGTTTAGTTTTTGGATTCGTTAAGTGCCTAGGCCAATATTGTTTAAAATACCTTAGCCATTCTAACAAGTTTGTTTTTAATAAGCCTATAAACTAAAAAAAGTCATTTCTCTTTTAATAAAAATGAGCTGGATAAGTTCTCTTTCAATATTTTTACAATTAAGGCCCAAAAAAGGGGGAAAAGTGCCTGAAAAACCTGAATATTTAACCCAAAAAAGAGCATAAAAAGCTTTTCTTTTAGCCTAGACCTAAAACCCTCATATCTATGGTTAATTGTAATTTATAATTTATGTTATAGCTTTTTTAAACAAAAATAAAATTTCTTGGCACGCTACTTCTTTAACTAATTAAAAAAAGTAATATGATTCTTAATTCTAAAGAAATATGATTTTTATTATTATAATAATTATAAATTAAATAAAATTACAAAAATATTTTTATTTAAATTTATTTTAGTATTTTATTAATAAAATATTTTATTTTTAAACATAAATAATTTAAAAATTATTATTTATAAACTAATATTTATTTTATATGTTTTTAATTATTAAATCAAAATTCATTTGAAATTTATATATTTTAAAGTCGCAGAATTAAGACAGAATGAAAGGCTAAATTGTCTAGTGTATTTTTTAGATTAGATTCCTGAGGAAAGTAATATAAATACCAAGGGGTGTTGAGATTTAGAGTCCAAGAAAAGTGTCACTATTTTCCTTAAAATATGAAAATTTTTACTTTCCTGACTACTTAAAAAAAACTAACCAAATGTAATAATTTAAATTTTAGAAAAAAGATTAATTTCCCCAGCAACAATCCGTGTCAACCAAACAAGACCTTAAGGGTGATAATTGAGCCTGAGTCTAGCTTGGTTGGCCTAAAATCAATGAATCATTGAGCCTACTATATTTTTGAGATCCAACTACTCTAAACAAAATGACATCTTTTTGTATCTTTAGTTAAAAAATTGACAGAACCGAGTCAAGTCAGACTTGAGCCTACTGCCTCGGGCCAAGCCCATTACCATCTCTATCACTTTCCTTTTTTGTGGTAAACAATAAAATCAAATTTCAAGCTCATTTCTTTTAAAGGTACATAAAAGGGTTTCGAAAACCCTTTTTTGTGGTAAACAATAAAATCAAATTTCAAGCTGATTTCTTTTAAATGTAAAAGGGTTTCAAAAACCCAACTTAGAATATAGTTTAAGAATTCTACCAAAACCTTATGTTGTTTAAAGATCTTCTAAAAGCCCCCATATTTTGTTAAAAGTCCATAATAAGTATTTTTTTCTTTCTTTTTTAAATTTCACCAAGGTGGCATTTATAGGACAAGTGGCAATGCTATATAAAGAGAAGGGAAGTCACGTTTATAATAAAATAAAAAAAATCTATAATCTGACTTGAAAATCCAATAACAATACCTTTTTTTTTTTTCTTCCTCTAACCCATTTTCATCTTGCATTAGCTTCCCCATTTTATCTCGATAACCATGGACGTACACTTAAACGTACCCACTTTCCCATAAACATATGACTTCCACGATGCGATAAAGGGTGTGTGTGTGATAGTGAGATATTGGGTGCTGTGTAAAGGTTTAGTTTTGGTAAAAGTCCATAATAAGTCTTTTTTTTTCTCTGTTAAATTTCATTAAGTGACATTTATAGGACAAGTGGCAATGCTATATAAGTAGAAGGAAAGTCATTTTTATAATAAAATTTAAAATTCATAATCTGACTTGAAAATTCGATAACACGACCTAATTTGTTTTTCCTCCACTAACTCATTTTCTTCTTTTATTAGCTTCCCCATTTTGTCCCAATAACCATGCACGTACACATAAACTTACCCACTTTTCTATAAACATATGTTATCTTGAATTTTTACAATGAGATAGTGGGTGTGTGTGTGATAGTGATATAGTGGGTGCAGTAAAATAATAGCTGTAGTTTTGTTAAAGAAGTGCTTTTACTAAAGTGACATTTATAAGACAAGTGGCAATGCTATATATATAAGTAAAAGGGGGGTCACTTTTATAATAAAATTAAAAATACATAATATGTCTTGAAAATACAATAACATGACTTGATTTGTTTTTCTTCCTCTAACACATTTCTGTCTTTTATTAGCTTCCCCATTTTGTCCCGATAACCATGCACTTACACTTAAAAACGTACCGACTTTTTCAAAAACATGTGTTATCTTGAACATCCAATATGCGTTGGTGGGTGTGTGTGATAGTGAGATAGTGGGTGTCGTGCAATAATGGGTATAGTTTTGTTATAAGTTCTTTAGAAGCATGACAACGACGACCACCATCTTTTTCAAATGAGCTTGAATTCTTTAAGGTAATATGTAAGTGAATTCTTTCGGAAGAAAGGATATATATTTTGACAAATGTCTGCAAAGTTCGAAAGCTAAGACATGATAAGACGTCCATCGGCCTGCGAGGGAGAAATTAAGGTAATGTGTAAATTAAAACTTACTTGTTTTTCAATATCTTAAATAATAATTTCTTATTTAATAATAATATATAAAAATCTATCACCTATAGTATAGAACTCTAAAATCATGGATCCAGATCCCCTGTCTAATATTATGTTGTCTTATTGTGTCCAATAAATCTCAATCATTTATTTACGTAAAATTCGCGTAAATTTCACAAAATAAATAGCTGAGATTTCATTAGACAAAATAAGATAGGATAATATTCAAAGAAGATCTTGTCCCAAAACCCTCGTACCAGAGAGAGTTCTCTAGTAAATGAACAGCTTTGCAGTTCGTGGTTCCATACAACGGTACTAGTAGCTCGCTTAAATATAAAACAGAAAATGTACTGAAGGTAGGTTTTAAGATAATACAGAAAGCAAGCGAGTAAACTGATCCCATGAACACAAAGGAAAACTAGAAACCCTTCCTTCAGAGTACCTCATTGTCGATATATAGTGTCCCGTTAGATTTCCCTGCGTCGATTTCTGCGTTGGCTTGCGAAATTACTTGTTCACTCTTTAATGGCTCAACATAGGTCACAACCTTGTCTTTTCTGAATATTAGATAGATGACTGCAACAACATATACCGCCATTAAAAGAAACACTAGGATCCCAATGAACACATTCGCCACTTTGGATAGGTTGTTCCGAATTAGCCAACGGACGTAGCCTGAACTCAGGTAATATACGTTAATACCAATGATCAGAAAGCCCAGCACCCATGAGAGGAAAATAACCTGCAAGAACCACAACAGCAAATCAAAGTTCTCATATTCAGAAGCTATAATTCAGTTGACCTGACGAGTGGACATGTTTACATGGTGAGTTGGGATTTGAAAGCAATGGATGGCGTCACCAATTAAAGGAAAACAGACAATTACCTCTGATATATTGTTTAACATTTTTCAGTGAATCTTTTAACACATAAGATGAATAACTCTAAAATTTAAAGATAGAAAACCGCTAAAAGATAAAACTTACATAAATTGATCTCTTGTGTGGTCCCATTTTCTTGGTACTGCTACTGAATTTAAGAAGAGGGATCAAAGCAAATGGAAGCTCAACTGAAAGTATAATCTGCAAAAGCATTAATTGAATGCAACAAGTAGGTTATAATATGCAGAAGCCAGTATCAAAATTCAATTATATACTTTATTTCTATGTAATAGAAAGATTTCATGTTAATCTAAAATATTCCTCCAACCGCTGTGACGATGATCAGTCTACTTGCTCCTGAAGATCCACTGATAATGGTGACGATAAGACTAGGCACAATGGCGAAACCACGAGTCAATATATTTCTTAACCACCTTTTCATCTTAAGATTCAAGAAACCCTGGAATATGAATTCAAAAGACATGGTCATAAATTTTATTCCATGCTCACAAGTAAGAATACCAGAATATGTTGCATGTGAGCTTTTGTTTTAATAAAGACCTGCATAATAAATTGGCCTGAGTAAGTGCTTGTGACGGCAGAACTTTGGCCAGAGGCTAGTAAAGCAACTCCGTAGACTATCGAGCTCGACTTCCCCAGCACATTCTTAAGAAGAGACATGCAATTGTGAAATGGGAATACAAATGCCAAAATTTAACATATAAACCATGATTATAAATTTATCTGAACATACATGATTTGTAAGACTGCTAGGGATCGATGTCATAAACTAAAAAAAATAAAAATAAAAAGAGTGTAATGCTATAGAAACCTTGAGAAGGAAAGAAGCAGATTTCGCTGACAGATCATTGCAACGATCAGCATTTTCAGGGGACAGATTATCCGCTGAGCAAACAGTACCCGACACAGCAACAATTGATACATTTATTACTAAGGCTACAGACAAAGTCAATCCCAACTCCATCACGAAATATCGGCAAGCATCCTGTAACATCAAGGGAAGGCTTTTTATTATGCAACAAATATAATAAAGCTAAAACATGCTGATTTCGAAGAAACTTGAGTTTTAATGGATAAATATGATGGCTTATGTAAGTACGTACATTAATTCCATGAACAGTTTTTGGAGCTTTCCTCGAGAGAACAAGAGCAGAATGGAGAAACAGGTTGTGCCTGTTGAAAGAAAAAAAGAAAGTTAATTAATTAAATAAACAACTAATAGTATATATTTTTATAAACACAAACTACATAATGCAATGATTAATTTATAGATTTTTATATAATCTTATCTTACGGAATGATTAAGGAACCGATCAAAGCTACGGCATGACTTGTAGCTCCATTTCCAGAGAGGTTGGGAACCAAAAGGCCTTTAAAGATCGCAGAAACAGGAGGTTTCACATAGCTCATTTCACCGAAGAAGCATGCAGCCATTACGAATACAAGGAATGCTGTTAACATTTCCAGTTTCCTCTCCTGATCATATATATATATTGATGAAGGGTAAATTAATTAAGGAAGAATCACATTTATCTTCATTTTCTTTTTTGGTGATTTATTTTTGATTTTAAATTCAGCTAGAAATTTTTTTTGTTTAGTTTCTAATTTTTGAAAAATATTAAAAATTTATCATTCTAAGAAATTGGAGGATTTGTTAGATTTTATTTTTTTTTCAAATAATGATTTATCATATATTAAATACATACTATTTAATATTAATCACAAATAAAATTATTATTATTATTATTATTAACTCTACTATTATTATTATTATTATTATTATTATTATTAAAATTAATAACTCTGTTAGTAATGGATTCTCAAAATTTGATGATAATAATCTAATTCTACGATCTCTTTAATCAAGTAACAGGAAGGAACTAAAAGAAAATTTTGAAAATGATATTAAATATATAGGTAGCATCAGGAATTGTAAGGGTGTTAATTTACCCCATATTTCTGTATACTGATCAGCAGTAGAGCGCTACACCCCGTCAGTAAAACTCCAGCCCATAATGGGATGTGAAACAGTATGTTCAGGGCAAACGCTGTCCCAATCACTGTCTCCAAGTAGAAACAATTGGGAGTTGCCAGATTATCAGTAAATCACAAACTTTAAAACAAGTTAAAGGTCTATAACTATAATAATAGAAAGGAAAATTAAGGAGTATGCCTTCCGGTATATCGGCACCAATAACAGCTATCTCTGCCAACACCCACAGGCAAATATTTACGCATCTTGGGTACTCAACCTTGCACAATTGTGCCAAGTGTTTTCCTGGGAGTTCAACATCAAAGTCAACTAATGTAGGAAGAACAAGCATATATTTGTCATGATTCTAATAAATCCCTTGATGCTTTTCAATTAATGAAACAAATATGATTAACACTTGATAGGCAGGCAAGCATTTATTATATTGCTTTTCCATTTCTCACCAGTAATAACACCCAGATTCGCAGCGAAAGCCTGGATTATGAGAGCAAAAATCAATCCGATAAGAATCACCCACAGCAGCTGGAACAGCAACAAAAATGAACAGCATGTATATAATTTACTTGGAAGAGAAAGAAACTCTATTTCTTTGGATTTCTTAGGCCTAGTTTGGTTCTTTCACCTGATAACCATGGTTAGCTCCTGCTTGCAAATCAGTTTCCACTGCGTGCATATGGATGATAGATCATATTGATTAATCTCTGAGAAGTCACAAATCGACATACACCCACGAACACACGTGTAAATATACAGAGACACACAAACGGAATTGATACTTACAGTTGTTAGGATCTAGGTAAGCCATTGCAACGAGGAAACCAGGTCCTAAATGTGACAGAAACTTTTTCCATCCGGACTCCTGAACGATAGTTAAACAAGAAACAAGAAGCAAAAGATGATCGACTCCAACTCAGAAAGCATTTATGCATTTGCATCTAGCTACAAAAATCCACCTGATGAATATGCACAGGGTAGTTTTGATAATCATGATCAATACAGGGAGGATTGTTGATTTGGCTCTCGAAATCAACTGCTGGTATAGGGTTACTACGGCTACCCTTGAACGACGTTGAAACTATCTCACCTACTTCTTCCCCCCGCTCCTTCTCCAAGCTTGCCATCTTTTTCTTTCTCTCGATTAAGAGTCGTGTTACGTACATGCAACCTTCAACCAGTACCGGGACTATCCGCTACTTGGGTCCATATTTAAAGGAAAAATGCTATGGAGATAATATTGTCTAATTAATATCTTTTTAACGTACAGGTTACGAATTTTTTTTCATAAAAGGAGACTCATCGTACTCAAAACTTTTATTATATTATATGAACTAGTGCAATGTGATGTAACTCGCAATACTTTCAAAATTTTATGCATCAATTTTATCAGTTAATTGAAACATACATTTTGAAAACATAAAAGTAATTGATTCACAACTTCCGAATATCTGCTACTACCAAATACTATATTGTAACAACATTGCAAGTTTTACTCCTCACCATTAATCGAATTTTATAATAATATCTTTTTATAATTATTATTATTTTAAAGATGATTATAGAGTAAAATTTTAAGAATTAAGTAATATTTCACTAATTATATATTTTGATTGGTGTTTGACAACTTTAAGAATTTAAACTTTACTACAACAAACATATGTGTTGGCTACGATTTCTTTGGCGATGAAATAGAAATTGTCGTTAGAAGTGTCCCTTTTGGTGACGCATAAAAATATCGTAGCTAAAAGTTAAAGAATTTACGACGGTTAAGCAAAATGTCAGAAAGGGGAACTACTTTTACAATTTCGTCACAACAGAAACACCTTTTCTCGACATTAAAGTACTTTCGTCGCAAAAAAGAAACAATTATCAACAATTAGAAATTATCATCGACGTATGTGGGACAAATCAATTTGATTAGTGTTGATTTAGCAAAACATTGGCAATTGCTGGCAAAAATAGCGATAGAAAACTAAATTGCATTCCTTTTTACCGATGTTTTTCGTGAATCATCACAAAAGGTCGAGCTAAGATAATACAAAGCAATGATAAATGTTTGAATGTCATGGAATGTTCACTATTGGCGACAATTATTGTACTTCGTCAGTAAATTTGGTGATGATTTTCTTTAGCATTACCAATTGGTGGATATATTATGACCATTTTTCTTAATTCATCACTAATGAGTTAGGATATAGCAATGGTAAATTATTTCGTTACTAAAAGTGGTTCTTAGATTTTTTCCAAAAAAAAATATGTGAATATTGATGAAATTTGATATGTAATAATATTGTTAAAATTAATAATATTTGGAAGATAGTTTATTAATAATAAGTAATGACCGTAGTTAAGGTTCATTATAATTGACATTTTTATACTCTACCCTAGTTAAGGTATGTTTTGTTGTAAAGTTATGTTCAATGTTTAAAGCATATTGTTGAAAAACACATGGTAGGTTATTTAAAATATGAAAAGTAAATATATTTTAGATGCGATAAATTTTAACAATACTAAAAATATCATAATTTTAAATAAAAATATTATTAATGATTAATATTTAATAATAGTAAAATAATTATTGATAAAAATTTTGGAAATGCTATTAATATAATATAATGATATATGGTAAATATTACAAACTTTTAATTAGAAGGTTAACGATTCTTTCAAACGTAGAACAATAATAATAACAACAACAATAGTACGCAAACTTATTCCTAACTAGTAGAGAAATTGTTTGAAAAAAATATTATACATAGAACAATAAATAAAGTTTAAAGCTGAGTCTAGATGATTCCATCGATAAATCACAATGATATAATTATTTTTTTAGATTCTAAGTAACTTGAGAGTTAGTAAATGTAAATAAGTTCCCTATGACTGGATTCCTAATAAGGGTTCTTACGCGTTCGAAGGCACCAATTGAAATAAAGAAAGATCTCCCCTCAAGTGTAGGGTTGTTGACACCCTCTTCCAACAACATATTTGCTAGAGCTAAACTTCTAGAGGATACAATTAATGAGTCCTCAAATTTAGTATGAAAGATAACTTCTTCTGATGAAATGTAAGCATGATGCACTTCACCTAAAACACAATCAGCATAGAACTTAGATTAGTAGTTTAGTAAAATTGTTTAATGAACCCAAATTGGAATACTTGCATACCTGAATGACCAGACCAAGTCTTTGGAATCGACGAATTTTTCAAAACAACCAATTTCCCTAATCCTTTACTGACCCTTGTGACATCACCCCCGCCTCTATGGCCATAGATGTTATCTTGAAGATTCAAGGAAGTTTAACATAATATATGGTATATACCATCAAATGTGAATATATATAATAGCTTCATAACAAGAAATAAGATCTACATAATAACGAAAGTGACGTAGTTCGGATGATACTAAAAATCTTGAAGAAGAAGATCGGTCATGGATGACAAACGATTATTAGTATATGAAGAGGGGATTTGTTTTGCATTATTTTTTTTCACTAGGGACAATTTTACCACATTTTTCCCAACGGAATGAATTTTTACCATCAAAAACTAGTCGCTATGTTGACATTTCTTGATTAATTATCTCAAGAGTTATATTTTGCAAATGTGAATTTAGAATAAAATTTATTATTTTCGACTCCAATTTTGATGACAAGTTAAAGTACTACAGTTTAGTACTTATACATCTTCAATCTGCCTAATAAGATAAATGTTACCCTTATTAAAATAACAGTCATCTATTTACCCTTTGTATCATATCAAACTTTTAGAATTTAAAGTAGATTACACATGACCATGTAAATCTTCGATTTAGTCAATGGATGAAAAAAATAAACTGAGGCAACGTCGTTTGTGTCGTTTACAAATGACGTTGTCCCAATCTGTTTAAACGCAAACGCACAAAACTCCTCTCTTCTTTCCTCTTTTTTCATTTTCGTTCTTTCCTCCCCACGGACGCTCTAATAGTCGAAACTCTTTCACACCTCACCATCGGTTTTTGAACTTTCTTCTTCTCTCTCTATCATCCATCGTCTTTTTGTGCTTTGTCTCTCCAACTAAATATCAAATTGATATATTCGTCACTTAAAGTTTTTAGCTATAAATATAAAATTGTCACCAAATCTTTTTACCTACGTTTTCCAGAACATCTCTAATAACATTTAGCTACACTTTAATTTTCATAGCTAAACATATTCAATAAACATTATTATCTATGGTTAAGTTAACGAAGCTAATTACCTTTACCTACCAAAATTAAACGTGGCAATAAGAGATCTACGACTATTTCTCCTCTTGTCGCCTATTCTTATTAGCGACGAAATAATGATCGTAGCAAAATCTTTTGGGCAACGATTTATTTAAAAATTCAGAAATAATTTTTGCTACTGGACTTTTGCGACCATTTGTTTGATGATTTTTTTCGTCATTAAATACTTTTAGCAACAATTTTATTTCTTTCAACTACGTTATTTTGTCACCAATACCCATCTCTGTTGTAATGTTTGTTCACAAAAGAAGTATGTAACAAATAAAGAAGCAAAAATTATTATAAAAATTTACATGATTCTTTCAATTTATGCGACTTACAAGTAGGAAATTGATTAGTTTATTATTGCCCCAATGACATACAAAGAAAAGTATGAACAAAACTACACCTTACACAACTTTTATCAATATATTTCTAGTCTAAAGTTACAAGTAATTAGTATAGCAATAGTACTACTCTATTTTTATAAATGCAAAATTTTATTTCACCAGAATTCCTAGATTAGTGAAACTCTATTTTTGTAAATGTCTAAGATCACTGAATTATATGTTACCAAATGCCTAAAATTATTGAAATTCTATTTCAGGATAATTCAAGACATATCCTATAATTCTTCATCTTGACTTAAATTCTTAAGCATTTAGCTAAGAATCATTTCCTACCTACAAGCCCCTAAGGGCCTCAAGCTATGCAAACATTTACTAAATCTAAACAATGCTTTAACGTCTTCGTAATTGTTAAGTTGGTTATTAAATTCTCAATTGTGGCTATCTTTTTGTATAAAAGACACCTTATCCTCAATTATATTTAACCTGACATCAACATTCATTAATCTCTTATGGTAGCAATGAGTTTTAGTTAGGTTCAATGCACTTCAGTTGTCATAGTAAATAACAGAGTCCAACACATCTATATTCAAACTACCAATAAGACCATGTAATCATATTCCTTATTTAACTCCTATCATCAATGACATAAAATTTGCCTCTGTTGTAGACAACACAACTATTGACTAAAGTGTTGCTTTCCAACTAACTTCATATTCAAATAGGATAAAAATATAACATTTTAGTTATCTTCTTCTCAAGAGATCTCCATTATAATCAAAATTTGTATAGCTAACAATACCTATCATTTGGACCATGAACTAATAAAAAATTGCTTGTACCTCTCAAATATCATATAATCCGCTTAACAGCTGCCCACCTAAGATTACTTGCAAACCTGTTTACTACACTAAGTGCATGTGCTAGGTCTTATCTTGCGTACACTATAAGATACATTAAACTGCCAATTATACTTAAGAAAGGAACTTACTTCTTTTTTATGTCTAAACTAGGTATGCACTAGTATCAAATTTAAAGCATTTTGCCAACAAAGTGCAAGTCAACTTTTATTTAATCCATCTTAAAAGTCTTATAGTACCTTTTCATTGTAATTTTGTAGTGATAAGTATAATAAACTAACTCTCCTATTCCACTAAATCTCCATCACTAATATTGTTCAACTGCACCTAAATCTTTCATCTTAAACTCACAGCTTAATAAGCTCTTTAAATTGTTAATTTCAATTTTTTTCTTAGTTGCAATTAACATGTATCAACATATAGAAAAAAATAGATCTATAAACTATTTAATACCTTCCTAAATTAAACACAATTATCAAACTAATGATGAAGAAAATCATGAGACAATATGAATGTATCAAATCTTTTGTAACATCGTCTCGATAATTATATCAATCTGTACAAGGATTTCTTTAATAAACATATATTGTCTTTCTTCTCATAATCAAGAAAACGCTATGGTTATGACATAAAGATGTGTTCTTTTAAATTCTTATACAAAAATGTACTTTTAATATCAAGTTGTTCTAATTTCAAGTTAAATGAACTTACAATGGCTACGAAACTCATATGGTTTTATTCTTCATAATTAGTGGATAATTCCCTCCTCTTGTGAGAAGTCCTTTGCCACTAGCAGTGCCTTAAACCTAGAAGACTCAACTTTGGGAATTCCTTCTTTCTTCTTAAAGATCTATTTGCATGCCACTAGCTTTATACCTTTTGATAAAAGGACAAGTTCCTACGTCTCATTCCTGTTCAAGGATTGCATCTACTTATTCATGGTTACTGACTATTCTGATATGTCTTTACTGTCTACTGCCTCTTTATAAATCCTTAGTTTATCATCATCTATAGTTTAAGTTATAGATACTGCATAAGCTATGTGATTAGTTTCTTCAACACCAAAACAAGTTAAGTACTTAGAAAGTTTCATAATTTCTCTTTTAATCCTACTCGCTACTATACTTTGTGATTATGCCTTTTGCACATATGTGAAATTATTTTACACTATTATGCTTAGAGTTTCAATTTAAAACTCTGCCTTATAGTTAGTCATTCTTTTTACCTGCTAGATTACCAAGCCTATATCTCTGGCTAAGCATAGTATACTCATCAAAGGTAACATCTACCAATCACAAATCCTAGAGTTCTATTGTTTTTAGTACACCATACTCTATACCATTTAACTTTA
Source organism: Erythroxylum havanense (assembly GCA_024752395.1). Taxonomy (NCBI): domain Eukaryota; kingdom Viridiplantae; phylum Streptophyta; class Magnoliopsida; order Malpighiales; family Erythroxylaceae; genus Erythroxylum; species Erythroxylum havanense. The sequence goes on from JANTNU010000006.1 coordinate 11,675,745, forward strand.
ACAATATACCTTGGAAATATGCACTTCATTTCCCTTGGATCCATTTTATTATTATAAACAAGAATGCATACAGGATAACTAAATATCCTTAGGCCAAAATAATTAAAGGGAGTACCATATCATACCCCTTGAGGAGTCTCAAAATATATTATACTCCATGAATATCTATTCGCCAATTAAGCAATAGTATTAACTCCATCCTAAAATTAATTTGATAATTTAACTTTTAACCATATGAATCAAGTATGTTGTATGACTATTTTGTTCATTCATTCAGTAACTTTAGACTGTTGTGGTGTGTGATATATAGAGTGGTGCCTCTCTATACCTTCCTTGTTATAAAACTCCTCAAAAGGATTATCAAAAAAGTTTAGGTTATTATTTGTTTTGAGTATCTTATCCTTTTTTGGTATATTTTTCAATTGTCTTTCATTCCTTGAACTTTCTAAATTCTTCATCATTTAAGTTCAGAAAATATATCCATACTTTTCTTAAGTAACCATTAATGAATATCTTAAAATAACTATATCCACTATGGGATTAAACCAAATTAAGAACCTATAAATCTAAATGAATATAATAAAAAACTTTAGTTGATCATCCTATGCTACTTGTCAAAAAACACAAGACTTATAAAACTTTATCTTCCTAATCACAACTCCATTCAACAATCATTTCTTACTTAAAATCAAATCTATATTCACTCATATGGCCTAATATATGACACCATAACTCTATGTTAACATCATTATCATCTCATTGGATGATAATGATACAACCACGAATCCTATAACGCTCTTGCCCATTAGAATATAGATTACATTTTTTATTTTTTTGGCGTCCCTTAACACTTTCAGCTACCCATCAACACCTAAAAACTTGTACCCTTCACTATCAAAAGTGCCCCTTAACACTTTCAGCCCATTAGAATATAGATTACATTTTTGATTTTTTTGGCGTCCCTTAGCACTTTCACCTACCCATCAACACCTAAAAACTTGTACCCTTTGCTGTCAAAAGTGTCCCCTAACACTTTCAGCTACCCATCAATACCTAAAAAATTGTACCCTTCGCTATCACAAGTACCAAAGGAGATCATATTCTTTTGAAATTCCTTCTTTCATTATAAATTGTCCCTTATAAATTGTCTGCTCTCTTTACAATTAAAACATCAAACATTTTTTGCCTTTAATTTAGATCTTAACTTGCTTTTGTTTATAGCATCCTTTTCCTTGCTCCTACTTATGTTGCCAATCGAGCTTACTTTTGATCCATATTCATATATGTCACAAACCTTAGCTCCAATATCAAATTTGTGTAGAGACATCTTAACAATAAACCTTGACAAGAATTATTACACAAATGGAAGTAATACATATTTTTTTAAAAAAAAGGAAGCAAAGAGTACAAGAATTTATGTAATTCGACCATACATATGAAAAAAAAGAAGAAGTACAGAGTACAAGAATTTATGTAATCCGACCAATTTATGTTGCCTACACCCATATAAGAAATTTGATCTTTTATTATTATAAGGAAAACCATATAAGGAGACATATGACTAAAAATACAACTTACACAACTCTTATTTAGATGTTATAACTTGAAGTTACATGCAAGAATGACACTACAACATATTTCACTTTTGGCTATGTTTTAATTTGCTAAGATTTTGAATTCGTAGCTACAAATCATAAAATCTTAGCTAAAAGTAATTTTTTGGCTGTGAAATTTAAAAACGTCTCCTATTAAAGTATAACCTCCTAATATATCATTTTTGGTTATATCATTTTTAGTTACAAAATTAAAAAGGTAAAAGTAACTTTTTGGCTATGAAATTTAAAAGTTATATAATAATTAATTATATAACCTATCTCACTATTATATGAGTATAAAAAATGAGATATTAAAGGAAAAGATATAATAATTAATTAAAAAGGGTCATATTAAAGCGAGTGTGAATCCACATATTGTTCCTGTTTTGTTTATAGATGGAGGATATGTATTGATAGTATGATAATTAACAAAATTACTATTATGTTCAAGTTTTCTATCCTAAGGTTAAATGATATGTTAGATCAATTGAACGGTGCAACTATATTCTCCAAAATTAACCTTAAGAGTAGTTATTACCAAATAAATATAAGGCTTAAAAATGAATAAAAAATTGTGTTTAAGAAATAGGATGAATTATATGTTCAATTTTTCTATCCTAAGGTTAAATGATATGTTAGATCAATTGAATGGTGCAATTATTTTCTACAAAATTGACCTTAAGAGCAGTTATCACCAAATAAATATAAGGCTTAGGAATGAATAAAAAACTATATTTAAGAAATAGGATGAATTATATGAATCATTGGTATGTCATTCAGGATTATCAATACACCAAGTACCTTTATACAACTTATAAACCAAATGTTCTAACCTTTCAAAAGTAAATTTGGTATGGTTTATTTTGATGACATCCTTATTCATAGCAAGTCTATTCATGAGCACATTGAGCATCTTGTAAGGGTATTTAAGGAATTGATGGATAAAATTATTTTTTAATTTGAAAAAAAATCATATTTATGGCAAAAAAAAACTATTTCTTGGATACAATGTGAATTTTTTTTTAACTTAAAGTAGCTAATCTCATATCTCTAGCCATCTATTAAACCAAAATCTTAATTATCTTTTTCTATCGCCCACCTTGTGTCTTATATAAGGTCTGACTATATCCCTTTTCTCCATAATTGTCCTTAGAGTAGCAAATCTTCTATCTGGAAAATTGATATTCCAAACACTTTCCTTATTTATATATTCCCTCTACACCCACTTCAATCATAAGGAATCTTCCTTTGTTATCAGTCTCCATAATTCTATTGCTAGCATCATGTGAATGACTACTTTGATAGGTATGCCTCCAATAGTTGAATGCTTGAAAAAAGGGTAAATTTAAATGAAAGGAGGAACAAAAACAAAGTTTCATTCTTATTAAAGAAAATTTGTATGCCTCTCATGATTTAACTTTAGCTAATTTGGACAAATTATTTGTGGTAGAGAGTGATACTACAAAAGTTGGAATTGGCCGCTATTTTTTCCTAAGAAAATATGCCAATAACTTAATTTAATGAAAAGTTCAGTGATTCTAGACATATATAGGCTACATATGATAAAGAAGTATATGATATTGTGAAAGCTTTGAAAATATAAGGACAATATTTGATTGGAAAAGAATTTGTTCTTTATACTAACCATCAAGCCTTAAAATATTTGGAATGTTAAAGATAATTTTTAAAAAATGTATCCTAGTGGGGCCGGCCTTTGTTGATAAATTTACTTACAAACTTATTCAAAAGGTGGGAAAATTTAATGTAGTAGTCAATGTATATTAAGTAGAAGGATGGTTATGATTAAGACGTTAGGTTTGAAAATTGATGGGTTTGATCATTTAAAAGAATTATATGTAGATGATGTTGAATTCGAAGATGTGTGACAAACATGTTTGGTTAAGAAATCATATGAGAATTATTATAATGATGATGGGTTCCTTATGAAGGGTAATTGGCCTTACATTCCACATATTTTACTAAAGAAGAATTTAATTAGAGATACGCATATAGGGGGATTAACTAGTCATCTTGGTAGGGACAAAACTCTTGAAGAGTTTCATAAGAGGTATTTTTTGCCTAAATTGAGAAAATATATGGTTTCTATTATTTCGAGAGTGCCAACTTATCAAGCTTAGAAAGGATATGCTCATAGTGCTAGATTATACATGTCATTATGTGTTCCTTATAATATTTTCGGGGATCTTTCTATAGACTTTTATATTAAAATTATCAAGAACACGGATAGAATTAGATTCAATTTTTGTTTTGGTTGGCAGGTTTTCAAAGTGACACATTTTCTACCTTGTAGGAAGATTATAAATGCTACTTCAATTGCAAACCAGTTCTTTAGATAAGTGGTGAGATTTCATAACAATCCAATATCTGTTTCATCTAATCATTATACCATATTCCTAAGTCATTTTTGGATAACTTTATAGGATATATTTGATTCTTCTGTTAAATACAGTAGCATCCTTCATCGACAAGATAACGAGCAAACAAAAATAGTAAGTAGACCAAAAATAGTGAGTAGAACACTAAGTACTTTGGTGAGATGCATATATTGTGACAAGCAAAAAAATTAGATTTTCTAATTATCTAAGCCTAATGTGCCTATAAAAATGTTGTCCATCATTCCATTGGTTGTTCTTTATTTTTGTAGTTTGTATTAAGGTATCTAATCATATTCTTGATCATCTTAAAATGCTTAAAGGTATTAATTTCAATGTGAGTGCTAAAAAGTTAGCTAAAGAGGCATAAGAAAATCGAGTGGAGATGAAAGAGGAGCTTAAAAGAGATGATGTGAAGTTCAAGGCTAAAGTTAATAAGCATCAAAGAGCTTAAGTGTTTGAAGTTGGAGGTGAGGTTATGATATTCTTGAAAAGGAATAGAATTATTAGTGGACATCATAAATTGAAGGCCATAAAATATAAGCCATTTAAGATCGCATGAAAAATCAACAAGTACCTATGTCATTCAATTACGTTTGTGTATGAATAATATCAATCCTACATTTAATGTGCTTGATATTTCACTTTATTTGCCTAATTGTAAGCTTGGTATTTTAACCATAATTTAAGGTTGAGTTCTTTACAAGTGGAAGTGATTGATGAAGCATCAAACACACACAATTATGTTGAAAATGACTGAAAATTCATGTCCAAAGTTATCACATTTTAATTTACATTAAATTTTTTATTTTAGAGTTTTATTTAAAATAAATTTCATATTTTAGAGTTCTATTTCAAGTAAACTTTATGTTAGGGTGTTATTTTGTATTATAAATATATGTAGTATGATAAAATTTGTTAACTTTTCATTATCTTCATTATTTTCATCAATAAATTTGATATTTTTTTAAGATTTTCTTCGAATTTTAGATTATTGCTTCCGTGCTACGTCATTTCTTCATACTGTTTTCCACGCAATAATGTTCACTGTGAAGCTCAACCCAATATTCTTTAAAACCAGAGATGAAGCTGTATATAGCACACTTATTGATAACGTATATCCTATGATTCAGCAACAACAATTAAATCCATGATTTCAGCTACTTATATTTAGCCTTAGAATCTTTTGCTGTAATTATGTTTCCATTCTTATACCTTCAATTCCTGTATAAATAGTTGTACAAAACGCATATAGAAAAACACAGTACAATACAATACAATACAAGATCAATTCTCTTCTTCATCTTTCATGGTATCAGAGCCCACAATCCAGTCCTCTTCCCCAACTCTTCCGACAAATACATAGCTTATATTTCTTTCCCAATTTTTTTCCTTTTTTCAGCCACTGTTTTTTTTTTCACAAACATACACAGATTATTCAACACAATTGCCATTCACATCAACCTCATTATATGCCAATGGCCACACAACACGCAGAACAAACACAACCACCCTTTCCCCTTCAGAATCTTACCAACTTCATCACTACAATATTGGACAATTCCAATTATCTTGTTTGGAGCAATCAAGTTCGAACCAT
>JANTNU010000006.1:11734842-11745122 GCA_024752395.1 Erythroxylum havanense
CCACCCTCGCGGGTCACGGGCTCGGATATCACCGTGGATATCGGGTTCGGGTCTCGTCGGGTGTGGGGTGCTACAATCATAGCTATCAAACCATCTGTCCTTCGTTCTCAATCTATTTTTAATAGCCAACCATAAGAAAAAAAAGTAGATTTATGACTTCATACATGTTTCCATACCAAATTAGCCCATGATACCTCTTCATGCAACTCTCTCCCTATATCATGTGCCGATTTAGTTGTAAATTTTTCACCTTGATTTGTTGCCCAAATCAGCTTATCTGTTTGATTTTGAAATTGCACACCAGTCATATAATGTTCAAGTAAGTGGCCAAATCTACATCTATTCAACCGTACCCTTTTTTGAACTATCCATGCCACCGTAGCTTCCATAGAGATATGGTTTTTAAAAACTATTAAATATGTCCGCAACCATAATGGGCTAAATTCATTCCAATTGTCAAACCAGAAACATGTATCCTCTCCATTCCTGAGCCTACTTTTAATAATAGGATAAATCATGTCTCTTAGTTGCAACAAACTTTTTAAAATCTAAGAATGTTCTTACCTCAACTGAATTTGCCAAAAACTCTGCCCATTAAGGCGATAAATTTACATCTACTTAACCCACAACGCTTCTTTATCCAAAAATAATCTCCATATTCTTTTCATAAGTAATACATTTTGCATTTGTGTTACTCCTAGGTATTTCATTTTGTTTTACTAAATCATCATATTACAACACGTGGTAAGAAACAAATAAAGTCTCATTTTGTTAATTAGTAGTGTCGATTCTAATATTATCTCCATAACGTATCGATTGAGGTTTTCTGATTAAGGAAAACATGTATCCATATTTTTTGATAATTCAGTGAAACTTTATAAAATAAATTAAAGTTATGTACAATCAAGAGATTGTCAAGATACAAGTCTCTTTTCTAAACCCAAAGGAATGACCTTTCATGACAGCATAAGGACCCTACAAGATTGTTCCTTATGGCCATAAAAACCACAACATTGAGCATATACATTCTACCAAACCGAAAGCACATATAGATAAAAATCATCCTACCAAAAGCACAATCAATTTCAGATGGCATACTAGAGCAGAAATGTATCCTAATCAATCCTATCTTTAAAAACATAAAACCCATACTTCAAACCAATATATCATAAGAAGAAGAAGTTTTCCGAGTTTTCCTATATCCTTGAATTGAGTGTTGCCTAAATTACTTAGTAAACCAATGTTGATGAAGGGGGCCTATACCCCTTGCTACTAGCTTCCATCTAGTCTCCGATCTCTCTTTCATATGTTTTCCAAACACACTCAACCATCCTTTGTAATAGGAAATGTGCTAGCATAACTATCCATCTTACTTTACTGCTGCGATGGAGAGACCATATCTGAAGGTGTTTTCCCCTGTATTTTACTGGAGGTTAAAGCATTCCTTAAAATTAAATTCTCCCTAGCTGAGTATACAGAAGAGGGATTTGGTTACCCTCCATTCCCTAAACCTGCAATTAGAAACCGCAATGTTGAGGAAGGAGAGATAGGTCAGCTCATCCAAACTTCCATTGAATCATTGATTTGATCCTCCAACTTTTAAGATATCCACTAGTTTTAAGCTTTCCTACTGTTGGGTTACACAAGGAGAGAATTGCTGATATTTGTGACACTTTGCTCTTCGAAACTTCTTAGAGATATCATCCTCTCTTGCCTGAAGTTAGTGTTCGGTGTACCCTTCATTGAAACGAGGGAGTGTTCTTATGATTGACCGCTCTAACCAGTACCTGCAATACAAGATAGAAGAAAACAAACCAGAAATACAATTTACCTACTCTCAGTGTTTGAGCAATGTTGTTCCATTACTTGGAAGATCACTTTAGTATTGATGTTTCCCACTTCCATGGCCTTGTCTTTGAATGTTCTGAGGTTTCTCTCAAACCATATGTTATAAACTACAACAGATAGCATGATAATAAAGGTAGTGAGGTCAATGTTTATGTGGCTTAAGGTTTTGTTGAACCAATGAAAAGAAGATTTGAAAGGTTTGGAATATTTATCTGAAAGTGACTAAGACAGTGTAGCCACATTAATTTTGAAAAGGAACATTCAAAGAAAAGGTGCGTAATAGATTCATTGTTCGAAGAGAAAAGCAAACAATGGTTAGGGACAAAGATATAAAGTAGTTGATCTCTTGTTTGTAGCTTATTAAGGAAAGTTAACCATAAAATAAAGGCATACCTTGGGTTTGTACCTTGATGCCACACCAATTTACACCAAGGTATTCTCGGATAAGAAGGTCTCATCAAAGTGTATGTTGAAGAGTAAGTGTAAGTTTTATTTGAAGACTAAGTGTAAGTTTTAGTGGGGCTGTAATCCATTTTAGCCTATCCGGTTGAGACTTATTGGACATATCTATATTGTTGACTTGGGTTAAATATATTTGAGTAGATAGCACACCTAATGAGTTTTGAATTTTTTTAGTAAAAGGATTATTAGAAAAAAGTAAGGTTAGAAAGTAATGGTTTCATACCTAGCGGTATCAAATTAAACAATGACATATCAAATTATCATATTTGATTGTATTATTAAATTTTGGGTATGACTGGTATTGATCGGTAAATTGAAATATCAAAAATTATTTTATATGTTAAAGTTATAAATTAAAAATTAAGGGTTAAATTAAAAAAAGTTAAACATAAAAATATTTTAAAATAGTTATTATATCTAAAAATAAAAATTTTAATTATTATATCTAAAAGTAAAATATTTTATGTTAATTTTAATACATAGAGATATTGGATGAAAATTTGAAATAAATAAATAAATTAATAAATAAGTTGATTAAATGCCAAAATCGTTTTGTTTTCTTTTGGGTGACGAAGTTGATACTCTTGTTGGCCTGCTTGAAACGATGTACCCAACATTAGATCACTATTCCCCAACCTTGAAACAATATCCTGGAGTCAGATACTTCTCCTTACTACTTTACTAAATATAGTGATATATAGAAGTTAAACGTGCTTGCACCAGTGTGAGATATAGATAGCATCACCTTTTTCTCCGATTTGTTCTAAGAGATTGGGGTGGATTGTGAGGCACAATGCTTGCATATTTTTAGGTCATTCTATTTCATTTATCCTTACGCTCCAAAAGAATTCCATTAATCTTTGGACTTGGGACGTAGTACATCATCCTTTGACAGTGAAATCTCCTCCAAAGATACGAGTTGTGGACAACTTATTGAAGATCCCAAGCTTGGTGAATGTAGAAATAATAGTCTTTTATGTATGTTTCTATAGAGTTAAATTTTGAGTGGTGATATCTTTGTAAGAGAATTTCTTTTTCTGGGTTCGTTACTTATCAAGGATTTTCCAAACTTTTATTGCAGATTACTGAAATTTTGAAGCTGGTTATTATAGAAAATATAACAGAGTATTTGTTAGTGTGAGAACCACAGTTTCACACTCTATTAATTGTCTTACATTCCGTAACTAAAAAGAAGCTTAAATAATAATACACCGTAGTTAACAAACTAACGATACGTACATGGTAAGCTAACTAAAAAGACTAATCATCTGTGGTAACTACTATAGTAAGATACATAGAATCTCTACATCCCCCCCTCAAGTTGGACTTTGAAAGAAATCAATCAAAGCCAACTTGGACAGCAAACGATGAAACACCGGCGAAGAAAGTGGCTTGGTAAAGATGTCCGCAACTTGTAGAGACGAAGATACATGAAACAGAGAAATAAACCCCTGCTTATACTGATTACGAACAACATGGCAATTAATATAAAGGTGTTTCGTTCATTCATGAAACACGGGATTACAAGCAATGTGAATGGCGGATTTACTGTCATAGTGAAAAGGAATCGGAAGAGAAACCGGAACTCGCAAATCAGTAAGCAAATGACTAATCCACTGCAACTCGCACACAGTCGAAGCCATCGCTCTGTATTCGGCCTCGGCAGAGCTGCGAGAGATGGTAGTTTGGCGTTTGGTCTTCCAAGAGATCGGACTATTGCTCAGAAAAATACAAAAACCAGTTAACGACCTTCTAGTAGTAATGCAAGAAGCCTAATCATCATCAGAATAAGCTCGCAAAGATAAATCTGAAGACGCAGAAAAATGAAGACCCAAAGACGGATTACTTTTAAGATATTTCAAAATATAAATGGCATGTTGAAGATGAACCTCTCGTGGAGCCTGTGAAAACTGGCTGAGTTGTTGGACACAATAGGTGATATCCGGTCTAGAGAATGCCAAATACAATAGCCTGTAAAAATGCGACGATACTCCTGAGGATTAACCAACAAAGGACTGCGATCACTCTGCAAGTCCCCACCTTTCGGAAAGGGGACACGCTTAGGCTTAGAGCCAAGCAAACCCGCATCTGTCAACAAGTCCAACACATACTTCTTTTGATTGAGAAAAATACCAGTACTATCACAAATGAGTTCTAAACTAAGGAAATACTTAGCTTCCCCTAAATCCTTAATAGTGAAATTCTCATGAAGAGCAGATTTCAAACGAGTAACAGTATCAACAGAATTACAACTGATAAGAAGGTCATCCACGTACACCAACAACATTAAGAAACAATCATCCTTACAAAACACAAACAAACAGGCATCATACATACTCTGTTGAAAACCAAAATTGAGAAGAAAACCTGTGAGCTCGGTGTTCCACTGACGAGAAGCTTGCTTAAGCCCATATAAAGACCTCACAAGCTTACAAACCTGCCCGTCATGTGCCTTGGTATAACCTTCCGGTGGCACCATGTAAACATCTTCATCCAGATAGCCATGCAAAAAAGCATTGTTGATGTCCAATTGATTTAAAAACCATCCCCTGGCTGCGGCAATAGCCAGAAAAACCCGCACAGTCACCACCTTTGCCACCGGTGAAAAAATGTCAGTATAATCTTCACCATAAACCTGATTATAACCCTTAGCTACTAAACGCGCTTTGTACCTGTCGATCATGCCATCCGATTTATACTTCAACTTGAAAACCCACTTACTCCCAATAGCAATCTTCCCCGGCGGTAACGTAGTGAGCTCCCAGGTATTATTATTTTCCAACGCCTATAACTCGGAACTCATAGCCCGAACCCAATTGTCGTCCTGACACGCCTCCTGAAAATTCTTAGGCTCCTTTGCGACAGTCACATGACAGAGGAAATCAGCAACATCCGCAGAGACGCTTGAATGAGCAACGAAAGGAAACGTGGGAGGCAAATGAGGGGAAGTGAGTCTGTTAGCACCTTGGGTAGAATGCACCTCATAGTCAGACATCCAAGACGGTGCTTTCCTTGGGCGGAAGCTCCAACGAATTTCAGGAAGGGGAGAGGAGGGATGAACCAGAGACGGAACCTCATCTGGTACGGGTTGTGCATCTCGAAGCCCATCAAGGTCATCCTCTGCTTGATTATCAATAAAAGGAGTAAAACGTGATCGGTCCACAACAAGAGGAGGAACACGTGGCTGGTCCAGAACATCTTCACTTAAGACAAGTAAGGACGGTATAGGTGGGTCAGTAGCATCCATTAATTGATTATCTGCAGAAGGAAATAAATGCTCATGGAAAATAACGTCCCTAGAGATGAACACCCTCTCTATGTCCAGATCATAAACCCTGTATCCCTTCGTGCCTGCAACGTAGCCTAGAAAAATACCCTTAGACGCTCGAAGACCAAACTTATCCTTGTGAGGCTTTGTATCCGTAGCGTAACATAAACAACCGAAAACTCGCAAGTTATCAAGATTAGGTGGTTTCCCAAATAAAACCTCATAAGGAGATTTCCAGCTCAAAGTAGCAGTAGGCAGCTTATTGATCAAGTAAGTGGCATGGAGAATAGTCTCACCCCAAAACTTAGTAGACAAGTGTGCTTGATGTAATAAAGCCCGTGCCACCTGAGTTAGATGCCGATGCTTCCTCTCCACTCTACCATTCTATTAGGGAGAATATACACAGGATTGTTGATGCAGTATGCCATGCTCAAGAAAGACTTGTTGACAATTATAACCAACAAACTCACCCCGATTATCCGTTCGGACCACCTTAACCGCACTACTAAACTGAGTCTGCACCATGAGGAAGAACTTGCGTAAAATAGAACTAACTTGATCCTTACGTTGCATCAGAAAAGTCCATGTAACACGACTACAATCGTCAAAAATGGTGAGAAAATAAAAAGCCCCTGTTAAAGACGACCTTTTATACGGACCCCAAACATCAACATGAAGTAATTCAAAAACTTTGTCACTATGACTGTCACTTACAGAAAATGGCATGCGAGATTGTTTTGCCTTTGCACAAATATCACAAACAATAGGCAGTTTGTGATATTTGTGCAAAGGCAGTTTCTGTACAACGTCAAAAGAGGGATGCCCCAGCCTTTGATGCCACAAAACAATAGAATCATTATTATGAACTCTATCTACACATTTCACAACCTTATTCAAACAACCATTATCAATATGATCTTCATCTCGACGTAAAAAAACAGAAGCAGTGGTCAACACATCTGCATGGAAAGACTTTGCCGTAAGATAATACAGATGATCAACAGCCCGTCCCACCGCCAAGATACTTTTACATTTCTGGTCCTGTAAAACATAGAAGGATGGATAAAAGGTGAAAACCCTAGCTTCATGTTGCAAGATTCGGCTTACAGAAAACAAATTATACTTGAAGCTTGGAATATAAAAGACATGCGGCAAAACAACATCCTTGCTAAGCCTTATTTCTCCTACCATATTAACTTTTTTGATCGATCCATCAGGCAAACTAACTGTAAACGCCCGCTTCACTGGACCTAGCTTATTAAACAAACACGCATTACCTGAAACATGTATGCTAGCCCCAGTATCCACTATCCAACATGTAGTCTGAATAGCTTGATGTCCTATTTTTGTTTCAAGAGCAGAAATATTACCTGCAAATTTCGCACCAAAGTTCACTTTCTCCATGTTAGAAACTTGCGTTTGTTCTTTCATCAATTTTGACAATTCCTGCTGAATAATCGCCCGCATACTTAATCCACCAACCTCATCTATACTGTCCTTTAACGGTGTCTCTGCCAAATTAACCTTGCCTACTCTCCCACCAGATTTCTTTTGTTGATTTTTGAGGTCAATATACCACTCGGGATAACCATGTAACTTAAATCATGTATCCCTCATATGTCCATCCATTTTGCAAAATGAACATTTCTTATCCTCCTTATCGGCTTTCCATTCTTTTTTTTTACCATTTCCCTTTCCCAAATTAAAGGATTTTATTGGACCGGAGCCAACCATAAGCGCATTCCCTTCTATAGCCTCCCCAAAAGAATCCATAACCTGTTTTTGTCTCTCCACATTCATTAGCATAGAATATACTTTGTCGATATTATGATAAGGATCCATCATAAGAATCTGATTCTTGACATGACTATAAGAATCATTCAGTCCCATTAAAAACTGAATAATTTTGGCGTTATCATTAAGTTTCATGACCTTACCAGAAACATCACAAGTACAACAACCACAGATACATTGTGGAACAAGTACGATACATTGCAACTCATCCCACAATTTGTAGAGCTTCGTGAAATACATGGAAAGACTGGAATTACCTTGAGAAATACCACCAATTTCTCGTCGGATTTGATACTCTTGAGGACCAGTAGAATCACCAAAACTATTTGCAAGCTTATCCCATAAGTCCTTAGCAGAAGACACATAAAGAAACGCATCATGCAAATCTTTAGTCAACGAGTTTAGAATCCAAGATTCCACCATGGTATTGGCACTCATAATCTCCTCGTAATCTACCGCATCCTCAGCTGGAATCTGAATCTTTCCAGTTATATAACCGAGTTTGTGTTTAGCTGCTAGAGCTTTCTTCATGGATGTACTCCATGTTCTGTAGTTGAGTCCATTCAAGGGAGTAGTAACAAGACTAACACCCGGATTATCAGTATCTTTCTTCGTTGTCATCTTGCCACAACCGCACTCCGATCACATCCGACGTCGAAGTCTTAGATCTATTTTGCAAAAAACGGTTACCACCGTAGCTCTGATACCATATAGAAAATATAACAGAGTATTTGTTAGTGTGAGAACCACAGTTTCACACTCTATTAATTGTCTTACATTCCGTAACTAAAAAGAAGCTTAAATAATAATACACCGTAGTTAACAAACTAACGATACGTACATGGTAAGCTAACTAAAAAGACTAATCATCTGCGGTAACTACTTTAGTAAGATACATAGAATCTCTACAGTTATAAGAGAAGTGTAGTGGAGAATCTACTGAATAATTTTGGACTACTTTGCTAGGTAATATTCAAGATTAACGTCTCATTATGCAGCTAGATTTTATGGTACAGTATGCTAATGGTCTCATTCTCGTTCCTTGAGTTGTTATCTACCTTAGCATTTTGTTGTAGCTTAGAATTTGAACGGACAATTTGTTACGGGTGTTTTGGAAGCTGATTTCATGGGCTTATGATTTAGAATGTGAAGCATAAATTTCCACTGCTGATCTGTCCGTTGTCTAAATACCTTAATGATTTTCCTTGAATCACCTTAAACTCAATTATTACCATGCCTTGCCTCTTTGTGATCCTTTTTGCAACTACAAAGCCGAAATTACTTGTGATGGAACCACTCCAAAAACTTAATCCTCTAAGATATCTTCACAAAGCTTTCAGAGTCATTCTTGATGCTTTGTACTTAAGTGGATCTTTTCTTTTGCTTTTGTCGATAGATAGGAATACCATCTTTTAAACATCACCATTATTTACACGTCAGGGCAGTGGAACATTTCAACCAACACATGTCTGAACTTGCTTTGAGACAATGAAATTGCAAAATCATGTGGTTAGATAATTTGGGGCCCAACTTTTGATGTATCCTCGTCCTTGAAATCAGAGGGGGTGCCACGAAGGTTTCCGGTAAGAAAAGAGATGCATTTTGCTTGTCCATATCAAAGACATTTTTCAAGAAAAATGACGGGACTCCAATGGGGTCAAAAGTGCAGGTAGGATAATTCAAAGAGTTTGCTTTCGCGGTGCAGTTTAGGACCTTGGTTTCGGAGCCCCTATTCCCTTAATTCACCACAAAAATGCAGCAATTAAGCATAGGAATGTTCACTCACCTGTCAGGGAAGCCAATTGCACGGCTCTTTGTATTGGGTAATATTTCCTGTATTTAGTTCATAGCCTGGTCTCTTATGAACAAGGAGTGACGAATGGTTGGTCAAACCATTTTGTTGGCAGGAACTTCAGATGGTCGAGCACAAATGCATTCTTGGCAGCTGACAATCAAACGATTGTCCCATCATGAATTCAACCTTAGAAAAGATTATTCAGGTGAACAACAAATGAAGGCCTGTCAGCTCTGGTCATTTTGTATCATGCAAAGAAAATAAGAGCCATTTGTTTTGGACGCTTTTACTAAACTTTGTACGTGTAACATGTTTAGGTAGCTCCTCCCACTTCCAGAAAAGTCTTTTTCTCTGTTTGATCAAATTGCACAGATGCTTCAAACTCAATTTACTCTGTCAATTGGTCTAATGGCAGCTTTTTCAAGCATTGCGCTCATAGCAGTCCTAAGAAATGAACCCCTTCATCCGAGCATCACAGGGTATACATTGAAAATAACTTATCTAGACCAAAATTAACTCTTTCACCTTTCCTCCTGGCAAACACTCTACATGAGTTATTGGTGAATTTACCTTAAATGTGAGGAGTCCATGTATAGTTGTCTTCGACATTTTCTTGTGAGTTGTTATTTGGCAGTGTTTATAGTAGCAGGGGTGGATAGTTGGCCCAATTGTTCCCAGTGATTACTTCCTGGACTCTTCAACTTTCTAGAAATGGATTTAAACAGTGTATTCTAAAGTTAAGAGTCACGTATGAGTAGGGGTGTTCAAAAAAATCCGCGAACCTGTAAACCGGACCTGAACCGCATAAACCGAACCTATAAATAAGGTTAACCGAACCTAAGTTCGAACCGAACCTGAAAAATCAGGTTCATGGTTCAGGTTTAGGTTTCTAACTTGCAGTTTTAGGTTTAAACATGAACCTGAAACATCTAAAAAAATTATCATATATTTAGATATAATTTAAGATGATAATAATAATAATAAATTCACTAGTATCTACTATATTAATTCTTGAGTAAAAAAAGAAGAAAAGGAAAAAAAAACTACTTTAATTCTATGTTATTAAACATTAATCTCGAACATTGCTATTATAAGTAACAACTAATGCATAAC
>JANTNU010000006.1:11745222-11756422 GCA_024752395.1 Erythroxylum havanense
GACAATGTAGTTTGTTCTTATATGAATAATTGATAAAATTGCTAAGATCACTTGTAAATTCAATTCTTCTAAAAAAAAGGTAATTCAATACAACGGTCTTAATACAAACCTAGTAAATTTATGCCTAAGATCGCTTGAATCACAATTAATCATTTATCAAATATTAGCCATTGAAGTTGAAAAGTTTTTTTTGATGAAAACAAAAAAATTAAAGGTCATTCTATTCGTTCGAAAACGAAAAAAATGCATTCAATCTGTCATCCTACAATAACTTCTCAACCTCTCATATCTCAAACTACCATCCTACCATCCTATTCGAAGAATAATTGTTGAATAATTTATCTTTTTTTTTCTAATATGAATCTTTTATAAGATATTGTTTGATTTATTTTTACTTTGCTTGGGTTTAACATATTGGATTAATCTTTGATGGATTTTATATGCATATTTTTATGAATAATTTGTATCTGTTTTCATTAATTATTTTATAATTTTTTATCATATATATTGATATAAATAGGTTCTGGTTATCCTAAAACCGAACCTGAAAATAGGTTAACCGATCCTATAGGTTCTTTAGGTTTAGGTTCAGGTTCAGGTTCGTGAAATTGTCGAACCTGACATTCAGGTTCAGGTTCAGGTTATTTATGAACGGGTCAGGTTACCCTACCATGAACACCCCTACGTATGGGTTCTACCTTTCGCCAATTGTCTAAATAACCTTCCATTTCTAATCCTACGTTTGATAGCATCGGATATGGCAGCTCTCATCTTTATTAGTTGTTACCTAAAGTAAGAACAATTATTATTTTTATTTAGTTCCTATAGGCTCCTCCTTCTGATTATATAAAAGTGTACCCACCTTAACCAAAGTGATTGCCTCTCTATGCAAAGCATTTTTTGCAATTAGGGTTTTATTACTAAGAGTGATTGACTTAATTCCCAATACTCCTTTCCTAAGTGGTTTACAAATATCATGTCATTTGACCTTAACCATTATTTGTCCTTCTTTTTTCCTCCCTATAGGAAATTTCTCATACTTTTTTTCAATTGAATTTGATACACCTTTGTAAAGCAATATATGGGTTGCCCAATAAACATAGAGTGAGTTTAGCACTGATTTAATAAGAACCAACCTTCCCTTATAAGATAGATCTTTATTGCACCAGTGGTTAAGTCTCTAGTAAATCTTATCTAACAATGGTAAGCTTCCATAACCTCAATCTCTTTGTAGAGATTGGTAACCTAACGTAGTTAATATAATGGCCTTGCTCTCTGAAAACTAGTGATTCCAGTTAGCCAAACTTTATTAATCATTGCACTTAAAAATATGATTATTTTATTGTTGCTGTAGTTTACACTCAATTCTGATAACTCCTTCAATACCTTTAGGGTGTTGGATATTATATAAATAGATTGGTCATTAGCTTTATAGAAGATTAATCATCTACGAAGGATAAATCTACTAATCACACTCTTTTGCATTTGCTATGGTAGCCAAAGTTTGGATTCAAAGAGACGTTGAACCTTAGTAGTCTAGTTAGAACTTTCATACATAAGATGAAAATGTAGGAGCACAAAGGGTCCCCTACCTTAAACCGTTACCTCCTTTAAAGAGTTTAATTGTCTCACCATTTATTAAGATTCTAAATCAGGTTATGGTGATACATTCCAATACCAGTTTCTATATTTTTTCTAAAAAGCCAAGATTTATGATGAAGTTTCAACTAACATTATCAAAGGCTTTATTAAAGTCAACTTCTAGAGCACAACTCTTAGCAACTTTCTTTCTTGCATAGTTCCTGAATAGTTCTTGTGCTCAACAAAATATTATCCCTAATGTTTTTTAAACTTCTTATGAGTCTCCAATAAGTTATTGAAAAAATTGTTTTACTTTAATTGCAAGGACTTTTGAAACAAATTTATACACAAAGTTATAATATGAAATAGGCCTAAAATTTGTTACAAGGTTAGGATTTCTAGTCTTAGGAATCAAGTTGATGTAATATTTAGCTCTTTTAGTAGTCTACTACTATCTAAAAATTCTTGTATGGTATGGCTATATATCTAACAGAGTTCTAGGTTTTTTGGAAGAAGAACCCGTTGAATCCATCTAAACTGAGGGCTTATTTCAAACATTATTTTTTGGGAGGAGGGGGCGAGTTTACTAATATGCAAATAATTTCCTTTAGGTCCTCTAAGAGCTTATTATTAACAAAAGAATCTAAGGAGGGGAACAAAAGCTATAATGGTTGCTTAAGACCCAATGAATTCTCTGAAGTGTCAGTGAGCTTCCTCTTTTAACTCTTCTTAAAAGGGAAATGCGTTCCCTCATTTGTTTTCTTCAAGGTAATGATCTTACTGCGTATGCTTATGGATTGAACTATATTGTGGAAGAATCTAGTATTCTTGTCCCCCTCTTGAGTCCATTTCAATCTAGCTCTTTATCTTAAAATGAGTGGTGAATTGAGATAATTGTTATGTATTTAAAGATTGCCTTCCTTTCTTCTTCAATTTGAATAAGAATAATTTTTCTTCTGGTATAGACCATTTTGAATTTGAATCAATGTTGATTTATCATATGCAACTTGATCCTTTATAAGTATAGATCTTCTAGTATTTAGATTTTTAAATTTCAACTTTATTAGTCCCAGTTTTTTGACACATTGGAATTATTTGCTACCTATTATCTCTTTTTATAGACATCTATTAATTGCCTCCATAAAGCCTGCTTCCTCTACCCAAAAATTGTTAAATATAAAGGGACTTTTCCTCTTCCAACTGCAATCTATATCTTGTATTATTATTAGGGAGTGATCATATATTCTATGGGCTTTGAATATGGCTTTACTTTTAGGAAACTTCTTTAACTAGTCCTTATTTACTAGAGCTTGATCAATCTTTTTTCCTATCATCCAATTGGAATTCTATTTATTGTACCAAGTAAAGAACCTACCTTTGATCATCATATCAAAGAAATCTATTTTTTGAATGCAATATCTGAAATAATTAGTGAAATAGTGTTGACCCATATTTCCTTCATTGTAGAACACTACTAAAGTCACCAAGTATATTCTAAGGGCATTGCATTGTTACATAAATAGATTTCATGTTATACCATAGTGCTCTTCTAAGGAAATTATAGTTGGAACCATACATAATAGTCACTGATATAGTATACCTATTAACACGTGCATTATTTGGTCAATTGAATCAATTAAGCTGAAGTTTGCTTTGTTCAAGTCATAAGCTACAATGATGTGGCCGGGATGATGATTTTTGGTGTTTTATTGTAAAGGACTAGGAATTGCCTGAGGCGTATATCTTTAAGATGTTCTCTTGCTTGGTTTGCTTTCCTTTCTAGGACAAAATCTCTAACATTGTCAAGCTTGTTGTACCTTTTGATTTTTTTTTCTTCCACATTTTCCTTTTTCATTGCTTTGGAATTCATTCAAATCAAGTTTTATTCCATCATTCTTATGAAAGTGTGCCTCAAATTTTCCTTCCCCTATAAACTACTCCTTAAAGATATAATTTTCTTTGATAAGTGTTACTAAATTTTGGTATTTTGATCCCTTAATCTCATCACTTTTTTAAGGCTTTAATAAAGCATCATAATCACCCTTGGTAGTAATTCCTTTTCCTTTATCTATTAGGCTATTTTATGCTTGAATATGTCTTTCCCCTAAATTTTCTGTCCTTTTTTAGAGGAATCGTAATGAATTTGGCCATTAAAGGCAAAACAAGAGTTACAAATAAGCTACAAAGAGAAGTATATATTTGTTAGGCAATATAAGTTACATAAAAGAGAAATTAGTAAACAAGCTAATAATGGAAGGGGTTAAATGTTCCACACTCTAGTCCAATACTCCTAGTTTTGCTTGAGTTTATGTAGGCTAATATATCTTTTGATTTATACAAACAATTTGTTTTGAAACTACTTCCTAGATGAGCTTATATTCAAAAAATTTCGAAGGTCCTCTCCTCCCTAGAAGCATTGACAATGAAAGAAAAAGCTATTGAAAAGCACCACCTGAGAGGATCATCAGAAAGTGCAAACTGACCACACCAAGCCTTGAAAGAGTTCCAACAATTAGGAATATTCACCATACAATAGCTATATAGGATAGCACTCCAACTACTATCAACAAACTTACATTGAACGAATAAATATTCGTGACTTGCTTCAGCCATTTGACATAATATGCACCAGTTAGGGATACAGAGAAAGCACTTCAATTTGCCAACTGTAGGTAATTTTTCTTTTAAAACTTTCCATAATATAAACTCAGCTCAAGGATGGCAATGCTTGATCCAAACATCCCTAATTTGGGAAATTATGGCAAGGTGCTTCTGCATGAAATTCCTATAAGATTTGTTGGTGAAAATCCTATTGTTGACGTGTTTCCAGATAGTTTTTTCCTCCTCTCCAAACAGTTTTGTTTGATGAATTTCAAGTAATATAGAGATGGGGACATCATAAGTAAAGGTTTGTCTATCTCTCATAGCCTCCTCAATTGTGATGTTCTGGTCCAGAACATTTCTAATATAGTCAATCCCTTGTAGGTTAATTAGAGCGCCATAAGACAACCAATTGTCAAACTAGAAACTAGTGAATTTACCATTTCCAATTATAGTGACAAATTCATGTCTTAAGTTGTCTCTTGTATTAAGGATATTTTTCCAAAGTTGATGTGGAATTAGCTCTAACTTTAACATTCCAGATGCTGCCTGCCTTGATGAATATGTCACGTATCCATTTGCACTAAAGAGATTGCTTATTACTTAATAAACGCCAAAGTCTTTTTGCCATCATAATTGTATTCATCATTTTCAGAGAGACAATCCCAAGACCTCCTTTATTCTTGGGTAAATAAACCTCATTCCATTTCATATGAACCCTCTTTGTAGATTCCTCCCGTCCATACCATATAAAGGTGTTGCAAATCCTCTCTACAATTTTAATAATTTTCCTGGGTATAACCATATAAACAGACCAAAATACATTGACAGAAATCAATACAAAGGAAATGAGTTGGATCCTACCTACTGTAGATAGAGATTTAGAGCTCCATGAAGCAATTTTACTCTTTTTCCTTCCTACTAGCAAGGAGAAATCAATAGAAGTAGGATTCAAACTAAAAATTGGGATACTAAGATAAGCCATTAGCAATGATAGAAAATTGAGACCAGTGATGGATTAGATAGTGGATTCACACTCCAAGGTAGATTTAGACTAGAAGAAACCACTTTTAGTATAATTCACTTCCAAAATAGAGAGATTGCTAAATATTTTCAAAGTCTTCATTAGTGTAAAGATAGAAGTATGATCTGCCTTAGAAAGCAAAATAAGATCATTTGCAAAGCTCAAGTTTGTAATCCTCATATTCTTGCACTTAAAGTAATATTTAAAAGTTTTAGTTCGGTCTACCATAGCTTTAAGAGTTTTATTGAAGACCTCTATAACAAGAGCAAAGAGACATGGAGAAAGGGGTTCACCTTATCGGATTCCCTCGTAGATTTTAAAGTTTTTACTAGGCTGCCCATTCACCAAGACTTTAAAAGTAGGAGTTATGATACATTCTAAAACCCATTGTACAAATATTGGTGGAAAATCCAAGGCTTGGCATCATAATGAAGGTTCAATCCACACTATCAAAAGCTTTTTTTAGATCTACCTTAAGAAAACAATTCCTTCTTCCTCTTCTAAATCCATTGGCTCTAACAATTTTATGCAGTAACATTATATTGTTACCCATAATATAACCTGAGATGAATGCCTCTTGAGATAAATCAATGTCAGGCCTTGTTGAAAAATAGAGGATTAAAACCATCATAACCAAGCACTTTGTGATGGTTCAATGTCTTCATTGAGGCTTCAATCTCTTTTCGAGAGATAGGTTGAGACAACCTTTCATCATCATGAGTAGTAATATCAAATTGCATAAGCTCCCTAAGAAAGATTTAGGAAGAAATGGCCTTAGGAGGTGTTTGTAAAAGTTTTGAAAAGTAGATAAACACACTAAGAAACAGAGAACGTTAAGATTTCAACTCTTGGTTGTTATGCATCAGTGAGACTATCTTGTTGTTGCTTCTCTTGGAGATAACTAGTTTGTGGAAATAAGATGTCTTTTTGTCTCCCACTGTAAGCAATTCAATCCTCAACTTTTGCTTGAATAATGAGTAATCATATAAAAGTAAAATGGAGAAGTGTTGTATGGCAATTCTTTCCTGATTCTAAAGATAGGTGGATTTGGGGTCAGCTTGGATAAAAGATTGACTACTTCTAAGGCAATTAGTGCAGTATTCAGGAGATGGTGAGTATTGCCAATGTTGTTCTTTAA
Organism: Erythroxylum havanense; assembly: GCA_024752395.1. NCBI lineage: Eukaryota > Viridiplantae > Streptophyta > Magnoliopsida > Malpighiales > Erythroxylaceae > Erythroxylum > Erythroxylum havanense. The sequence goes on from JANTNU010000006.1 coordinate 11,751,567, forward strand.
TAAGACTTTCATTTCCTGCTTAATGAGAGAAAGGTTATTAGCAAGGATGAATTGTTTAGAGCCTTGTACAGGTGTACTTAAAGCTTTTAAAATGCTGGAATTAAACTCAATAACCTTAGCTAGGAAGTTGCTAAATCTAAATGGGAAATAAACTCTCTCAGCCTCCAAGCGAATTACTATAGCTGAATAATCTGAAAGGCTTCGGTTGGTAAAAATAGTGTAGCTACTAGGGAACTTAGTAAACCACATTTGATTTTCCATACGTCTATCAAGTTTCCTCCTTATGAGATTATCTCCTGCTCGCTTATTACACCAAGTGTAAAAGCACCATCGCTAGAGATATTTGAAACTTAAATATCAAACAAACATTACCACATTTCATTATAAGGGTTGCCCACTGATCTAACCCTTTGTGCTTCCTCAGGATTAATGAAAACGTTAAAGTCACCGATAATAATTCAAGGTTGAGAGATGGTAGCTTCTAAGGATTAAGTTGTACATAAAGTGCAAATCTCTTATAGGCATTGTTATGTGCATAAACAAAAGAAGTGAAGAATGGCATACCTTCAAGGTGAATCAATTGATCTAAGACAAAACAAATTGTGGTGGTGACCATCATTGTGTTGTAGACAATCTATATTAAGCCTTTTGGATAGTGAGTGTAATTGGAAATCAAGTCCTACTGCGTAGGCAAAAATTGGAGGATGTTGTAGTTTGGGAGTTTGGTATGGGTCTCTAAAATCCTAGCTATAAAGGCTTTATTCCTTAATACCATATACCTCATCCAAAGCTTCTTGTGAGGGGCATTAGCCCCTCTAATATTCCAAGCTATTATATTCATGGTTTAGGCTCCCCAGTTGGGGCTTTTTTCTTTTTAAATGATCTCCTTTTAACAACTGGTTCAAAACCTTCCTCCTGTCTTGAATTTGTACTTGGAGAAGCTTAAGTGCAACTATCTAGTTCACTATCAGAAAATACATTGCAGTTAGATGAATTATCATGTATTTTTTTCTATCCTTATTTGATAGGTTATTAGTTACAGCTAACAAAGAGTGAGTTTGAGTAAGAGCTTGTGGATTTAACTGTATTTCAGCTTCTGTATTGAGACTATTATTTCCACGTATCCGAGATTTTATTTATGCAAGAGTAGCTGAAGTTAGTGGTGTAGCTGCCTTAGTATTGAGGCCCAAAAAATCGCCATAACCATTAGTGTTAAACACTCTTCCCGTAGGTTTCCAGAGCTTCCTTATATTAAGTTCTAGCTTCCAAGCATAAGACACAGTGAGTTAGTCTTCAAAAGGCTCCAAGCCTTCATCCAATTAGATGATAGGGATACTCTCAGGGAGATCAGGCATAGAGGTAACCAAGACACAGATTCTACCAAATTAGACTCTCCTTACTTGAGTGGTGGCTTAGTCCGTGAAAATTGGTTGCTAATAATACTAGCAATGTAGCTAAGTCCAATAGTGGTCTAGTATTCAAGTGGAAAACCATAGATGCTTATCTATATAGGAATATTGTCCTACTTGATGTCCCTCAACTTCATTCCTGGACGCTAAGTTTGTAATAGAAGAGACTTGCCATGAACATGTCAGGGGCTAGATTGGAGTACCTTCTTCTCATCCTCAAAGTTGGAGAATTTGAAGAGAAAGACCTCATCGATATTAATAAGAACCTTCTACAAGCCATAGTTTTTCCAGTTGCTCAAAGCCCAATGTTTCATTACAGCATATGCCACCCTCTTTTCAATGAAGAATCTAACTAGTGTTGAGTTCCATTTGGAAGGACCAACTTTGAGCACCTTGAAAGGAGGTGAGACAATCATGTTGTCTGTTGAGATTGAAGGTGGAAAGTGGATGAGTTTCACTTTAGGGGTGACCTTGCCTACCACCTAGACCTAAGGTTTTTTTATGTTAGGCATGGTGTTGGGATATGGAAGGATAGTAGAGGTAGGAGGGAGTGGAACAGATGGGATAGAAGGGGGTAAGGGTACAGTGGAATTTGAAGGTAATGAACGGAAGGATTTTGTATCCATGGAAGCAAGTTAATGTCTGATGGGTAAAAAAAGGAGTGGGGGAGTAGAGAGGCTAAGAGAGGAGAAACAAAGTAGCTGGTCAGAATATTGAACCAAAGAATAGTAATAAAGTGGTGTAGAAGGTAATACGTAGATATCTAAGCAAAAGAGACTGGAACGAAGCCAAATAAGAGAAAAATGGAGTAAGGTGAAGGTGAAGAGGATGGGTAAGGAAAGATACAGTGAAAATGGCAAGCAAAGATTCACATAGATATGTTCTTTGAAGTCCCCTTTTACGAATGTCCTTCTTAAAGGCTTCCATATTTTCCCTTATTGTTTCGGCGATGGCCTCTAGATATAGGATACATAAATTAAATCTTCATGTATCTCACCATCTTCACCAAGTTTCATTATTAGGATTGTCTCTGGGAGTGGCTTATTAAGTTCCACACTAATACAAATTCTTGCATAGCCTATTCTTTTCCTTTATGCGATATCTTCCCCTTTAGTCTCCAAACTTGAAAAAACAAAGGTATATTATAAATATACTACGGTCCAGATTCCATAATACTTCTATATTCACTTTTAATTTGAAATTTGAACAATATGTGATTATCTTCTAAAATCATTACCTCTTGTGGGCCTTTTCCTCTCCATATTCTAAGTGCTCAGCTTTGAATCTACTAAAAAAAGGCTTCTGATCTATAAAGAATCTAACAACTGTTATGTTCTAGGCCTTTTCTCCTTTTCTTAGAGTATCTATATCAGTTGATAAAGTAGTTTTGCCCCCTAAAAGTTTAGGGGGTATTTAAGGATGTTTTCAGCGTCTTCCCCTACTATACTTTTCTAGTTCATGGACATAGGTTTTAGATGAGCTGGTTTACCCTGAACTAATGTCCTTGTGGAGCTTGCATTATTCTTTGAAAGAGGTAAGGGTGGAAAGGTCATCTCATCAGGCTTCTCTATATTTATGCTTGCTTTTGTATCATATTTTTCCATGATAGACTAGGAGTACAACTTTGATATCAGAAGATTTGAAAAACCAGTTACTAAAAAAGGAATCAACTAAAGGTGGGATTAGAAAGGAGATGGTTGATGATAGAAATGCCCTTTGGATGAGCATATTTATGGGAATATTTGACTATTTTAAAAAAGATGAGTGATAATAAGGGGGAGGGGATTAGTTAAAAACAAGAAGCACCATAATTGCACAAATATTTGACCTTTAACAATATTCACATGAACAAATTGAGAGACTCTACAAGTGGTATAGAGAGAGGTAAGTAAGACGTTTAGTTCCTTTAAAACCCACCCTTATTTAGAATAGATTTTGGACCTTTTAATAATTTAATGTAATTATAATCATAATTTAAATTAAAGTTTAATTAAAATTATAGTTAATTCTAATTCAATATCAATTAAATCTATATAAGATTCAATATCTAATATTATTCCTTATTTATCAAATATCATATATTTAACTTTATAGTTTCTCAAAATTTATAATCAAGCATAAACTGATTAATTTTTCTTTTTCTTTTTTCACTTGTTCTTTATGTATAACCCATTAAGTTCCTAAGTATATTAGCGATGAACAAAAATTATAAATCTAAACCATATTTACGATTAGCTAAATAAACTTATCTAATTTAAAAATAATTTATTAATTAAATAATTTATATCCATAAATCCAAATATTAGGAATGTTAAAGTGGTTTGTGATTAATATTATCGTACATGATTTTTCATATAATATAATCCTTTTATATATAATATTTTGATTAGACATAGAGCATAAAATTAATATCTGATCATATTAGTTCTCCACGATTTGTAACTAGTTTTTTAAATATTATTTGAAAACTATTTTTAAAGAGTCATTCCACCTTAATTAAGGATTTCTTAAATGGAACATCTTACTTAATTATTTTAGGGTGATAAATTTTATATTGACCACCCAACTACCTTTATATAATTGTTAAATAACTAGCAAATGAGCTACTCTAAAATAGGATAAGTAGTATTAAAATATGAAACACGCTCAAGTAAAAATTTGAGTTTAGACTTGATAAACAAGTCCGAACCTAACCCAGCTAGACTCAGTTTGATTGGGCTTCAGGCATGGTTCAAGCTTTTTTATTTTTGGTCTTTGGATAAGGCTCTGGCTTTGGTTACTCGACACGACTTCGCCTGAATCTAAAAAAATGAAAAATAACATCATTTTTTAATTTTATTTTTAAAAATTAAATAATCGGGTCTGGTCGAGCAGAGTCCAATCAGGCTCTTGGCTATCCAAGGTCAAACGAGTTTAGGCTCTAGTCGTGAATCCTAAGCCTAATCAAGCTGGGCTCAAGCTAAAATTTTCAAGTAGGGCTCAGGTCTAGACAAGATCTGCTCTGGGCAGGCCTGACTCGACTCGACTTATTCCCATCCCTAGTTGACTTACAAAATTATCAAATGAGAATTTTTATAGATATATAAATAATGTTCTAAATAAAATTCTTATATCGAGTCTAATCCATAAACTTATTCTCTAATAAGAATACACACGTTTATTTAAGTATCTTCATACTTTAGTCTATAAGATCAACTACTTTTTTGTAAAAAATAACTATAATATGTATCTGTCTTTTTGTTATATTAATTCCTAGTCTTAATAGAGCAACATCTAGAAATAATTTAAGGATAATACATAAATATAATATCAATCTTATAATTAGGATCTCATCATCATTTCATTTGTAACGTGCATTTATCCTATAAACTTAAATAAAAGGGCATAAGATAAAGAATGCCTTTAATTAATTATATCATAAAATTTATAGCCAACTAAATAATCCAA
>JANTNU010000006.1:11839408-11850488 GCA_024752395.1 Erythroxylum havanense
GTCGTCGCCACCTCAACGATAAATTTTATCACGTGTTGGGCGTTAAATTAGCCCACATGTGGGGGGACATGTTAAAATATAAAGTGAAAGTTTGTTTCATATTAAAGAATATTGGCCTTAAGCATGCATATAAGCCACTATCACTAATTGGTTTTAACTTTTAAGATGAAACCTCAATTGAGCTTATATATGCTCATTTTATTTGAGTCCAATCTTATAAATATAACAAGCAGCCATAAAACTAACACTATGAACAATAAGACAACCACCAAAGATTCACACATACATTAGCAAAACCCAACTACAAAAATCAACACTTTCAACCTGATACACAGGCCACCTCAATAGATGTTTAAAGCATAAGAAAACACAACTCGAAGAATCACACAAAATCAACAACTTTTCAGTCCAATGTTGTCTTGCAAAGATGGAGAATAATCTCTCCCTTTTTGGTATATTTGTTGCATATATAAAAACTCCTCCTAAAGGAGATAATTGGATATATAATATCAAAGTCACAAACTAGATGAGAACTCACAAAAGGACTCCCCTTAATTAGTCAATAAGATCCAAACATAAGCAATCGTCCGAAGATACAAATATCCAAATAAACAATACTCATCCATTCTCCCCCTTGGAATAAAAAGATATCAAACAGTAAGACTATTAATCACATCTCACCCTAACTTGAACAATTACCAAAAACAATCCTATATCTCCCTTTTGAGACATAAAAAAGCCAAAACGAAGAATGACTTCAATGCGATCAATCTCAGTGAATAAAGAAGCATAAAAATTAGCAATAGATGCAACAAAATAATTATAAGCACACCAAGATGATAATTTACCACTATTCAAAACACTAGCCAACATATCATTACTTACATCAAAGCCATCTGCATATGGCTGATTAAATTCAAAAACCCAAAAAATGCATTCAATGAATCATAATCAAACTTAATCAATCTCTTCCTCATATAAACCATATGAATGCAAATTGTATAAATTCTTAAAGCCCACGATATAAAGAGAAATCAAGATAAACTTAAGAAACTCAAATCATAGAAAATATGAATCTTCTTACAGATCTCCAATCAAGCATCAACGTGTTCTTGACGTAACTCCTTAAATCAACATTCAAAACCAAAAGAAGAGCCTCATTCTCATATCAGATATACTATTCAACAAGTGAGGAAAAATCCACACACACACCAATCATTTGAACCTAATAGATGTTAACTCCTTCGAACCTCCTTTTTTTTAAACAACATCATAATATACTTCAAAAATGTAAAGTACACAGTCCCTGTGCCTTCGAAGAAATTCAAACCTAGGCTTATTCCTCATCACATCATCTCTGTCATTAGATATTAGGTTGGTTTCTTTTCCAATAACAACTAACTGTGGATCTGAATAGTTTCTAATATTAACTCCCTTGCGTGTCTGTTCTGTCATGTGAGGCTAATTTTTTCTAACCCAAGTATGTTTAGGCAACATGGGTTGTTGCTAGAAATTTAATGAAGAATATCTAGATTTTCGATTTTGACCCCTTTAAAATATCATTTGTAGTAACTTGTAGCATTTCGATCTTATGTGCGTGATAACCCCACAAAAGTGACATGTAAGTATAAACTTATGATTCTTCATTGAGATTTCTCCTTGGACAGATCTGATTGAACCACTTTTCTCATCATTAGACTTAGAACATTCTCCTTTATAACCAATGCTTTAGAGATCTCCTTTAATCTTACCAATTTCTAGCAATTGTTTTAATTTTTTTGTGCCTCCACTAGCATTCTTTTTTCTTTTTCCATACCGACCAACTTCAATTTTGTTTCACCAAGCTCATCTAATGTAGACAACAACTTCTTCTCTAGATCTTGAATGATGTTCTTCATGGAGAGGTTTTCCTTCTTTATCTTTTCATTTTTCTTGCGTGTTTACACTCATTTTGCATACATTAATTTATAAGCTTCATAGATATCCTCCTTTTTGTTATTTGAACCACTATCATTACTGTTATAGTCTGAGGTTAGACTTTGAGTTGATTCATCTATGTTTTTCCCAAAATTTTCTATTTTATCCACATTTTCATCATTAATTTATTCCTTTTTGGTCATTATTAAGCAAGTAATTAGACTTTTGTTGTATAAAGCAACCAACGCAACACTACTCACAAATTCTTGTTCACTACCATACTCACTTCTGAATTCGTTCTAACTTCAAGTGCTTGTATAGGACTTCCCTTTTCTCTTCTTCAAAGTGTTAGTGCATTCCGCTTGTGCATGCCCAAAGCCTTGACATTCATGACATTGAATTTTCTTCACTTTTTTTTTATCTTTTCGAGTTTTAACTTATTGATTGAAATTACTATTTAATGAGCTCCCATCGTTTTGCCTAAAATTAAACACTTGATGAAATTTCTTATCAATAACTTCATATCCTCATTCTCATCGGATTCATCTTTAAAAACATTCATGGCTTGACCAATCTTGGCTTGCAATGCAATCCTTTGTTCCTCTCTTATTTTCCCCTTAACAAATTCATCTCAAAATTGGTGAAAATTCCAATTATCTTATCCAATGACAATTCATTAATATCATGAGCTTCCTCGATTGCTGTAATTTTCAATATGAACCTTGAAGGCAATGATCTCAGTGTCTTCTAAACTAGTTTTAGGTTAGAATACTTCTTCCTGAGATGATATACTTGGTTTTCTATGTCATAAGTCTCTCATCAAAGTCTCCAATGGTTTCACTCTCATCTATCTTCAGCTCTTCAAATCTTATAGTCAACATCTGAAGTTTTGATACTATCACAGATTTCGATCCCTCATGTACAGTTTGAAAAGTATCCTATGCTTCTTTTGCCGATTTCACAAGTTGACATCATAGCAAAGCAACCTTCATCAATTGCAGTGAAGATGGCGTGCAGGGCTTATGAATTTCCAAGCACTTTTTCTTCTTCAACCCTTGTCCACTCAGATGCATCTTTAAGCCTGCTTCTCCTTTTTCATCGGTTGTCACTGGATGTGTCTAACCATTTAAAATTGAGTTCCATATTTTTGTTCATTGTGTCTGAATGAATACTCTTATCCGTGATTTCTATGTAGGATAATTTAAACCATCTTACAATGATGGTCAGATGATTGATGCCCCTTCTCTTATATCTATAATTGCAAAACATGAATCTACACCAACTTGACGTACCAAGTTCTGATTCGATGAGCTGCTCTGATACCAATTGTAAATTTTTGAAGGGGTGTAGTTTTAATTTTTTTTTTGATTCATGCACAGTTGTTTCTAGCATTAACGAAAATAGAAAATAAATGCAAAATAAACAAATCAACACATGAAATGTATTAACGCAGTTCGACTCATCTTGCCTACATCTGCAGGGTTGGCCCAACTTAATTACTTTCACCTATGATACAAAAATAGTTTTACTTAATGCATTACAGAGCTGACTCACCCAACCTTTGACACTATTCCTTGTCCTCACAACCCATGAAAGTAAATCACACCCAATAGTACGACTGTCTCATACTAACCTCAACAGAGGATTTTCTGAACAATATTTAAAGATAATGATACGAAATAAACAACTCAAGTGATTAAATAATAAAGAATGTAAATAAAAACACTTGAAACATGAAACAAACAACTTCCCTAATAATTCCATCTTCTTCAAAGAGAGATCTGAAAGTTGTTCACCATAAAACATATAAGTTTTTGAACCGAAATGTTGTAAACATCAAAGTTGCAAAATTCACAACGGTTGTTGGAATTTTTAACACACCAACACCACTATTAACAACCACCTGAAACATACCCAATCAACACTCAATCCACTAAACAAACACCACACTAACCTTCTACTTGAAGTCCGTCTCAAGTCTTCTTTTGGTCTTGCATCTCGTCGAAGATTTTCGTCCATGCGCACCAGTGCATACCACCGCTTGATATTACCCCTTCTCATCCTTGTCAATTCTTACACAATGTAATTTTTTATAAAAATAAAAGCTTGAACTATATTTAGGTGTATTGCAACTGTCCAACAGGGAATGTATTCCATAAAAATGTTAGTTAAAATAATTCAGGTTACAATTTTTTGACTTTTTGTCAAGTTAGGTTTGAGTGGACTACCCATTTCTTATTTCTTAATTGAAATCCACCGTACCTATAATCCTCTCTTTTGTTACATGTATTTCATAAGAACCAATTGAAGTTCATTTCATCATCAAGTAAACAATCATCCTTCCAGGTGACTGGCCTACGATTAACTAATTACTTCGTGATAGTATCAGCCAAAGGTTTGAATTTTGTTCTATACTGACCGATATAGGACAGTACATATCGTACCAGTTAGATAACTGCACAAAAAAGGGTATTTATGTACCAGGTATAAATACGAGTTGGTATCGACCTATTTCGTCTGGTACTAGCCGTATACTAGTTAGTATTAAAAATTTGAAAAATATAAGGACTAAGTAACAAAATTTTCAAAAAATTTTAAATTAATTTTATTAAAAGAAATTAAGATATTTATAATTTTAGTAATAATTAATTTTAATTAATTTAATATATAATATATTAAATTGATAGTAAATTAAATAATATGTGTTTTTGTTTCATGTTTCAATTCTACTTGGTTGTTTCCTTATCACAAACTCTTGTTGTAAATTATAATAATTTGAGAGTTAAAGATATTTATTATTTTTTCATTAGACGTTTAATATAATTATTATTTATTATATAATGAAAATTGAAATTGTAATATTTTAAATTCTTTGTATTATTCTTAATTTTGTATTTGTATGATGATGATTGTCTTTTTTCATAAAAATTGTGGTTATTATTTATATGTGAAATATCTGAAAATTATTGTCATTTTATATTAATTGTGATTATTCTTTATTATATATATATTGATTTTTGGAGATATGGTTAAAAATATATAGTATAATTATACAATATGACAATAAACTATTTTTGCAAAAAAAATTTAAAAATTTTGGGGATTATTTCGTAAATTAAAAAAATTAACCATGAATAATACCTAATATTTACCGGTATTAGAATAGTATTGGACCAAAACTCAATCTAATAGCAAAGTAACATTGGTATCAACCATCTTTTAAAAAATATCTAACAAACAAGAAATCCTGACAACGTCCCAAAAAGACAACCAGTCCTGCATAAATTTAGTTTAGAGAAATGCTTGACGTCTGTTAGATAGACTTCATATGGTAGACGTCATTAAACAATCAAAAAATAATAATTTTAGAAAAACTTAAAACTAAAATATCAAAATTATTAGTACGTAGTGGGAGCCTTATTACGTACCTCGAATCTATATGAAATGATTAAAAATGAAGGTAATGCGGAGTACTTGGATTTCGGTTCCATCTCTGTTTTCGATGCCGATTCTGAGTTTCAAACGTCTCCAAATCTTCCGGGACCTTTAGTGGAAAGTGATCACCAACTCACGGACTAGGCCTTTCTACAGTTTCCTCAAATCACGAGCTTCTTTAACGGGTTAGGAATCCTTATGCTCATGAATGAACTCTTGAGTAACTGCAGGAGACCTTAACCTTTATATAGCTTCCATATTGGGCTTCTCTATCACAGGCTGATATGGAATCGATCTACACTAATCGAGACCCATTTTTTATCCAAACTTTGACCCATTAATCTAAATCATTTATTAAGCCACTTTATTATCTTTATCAGGATCAATGGTGTAACTTAACTGGTAATTTATTTAAAAACCAAAATTGCAATTAATGTTAATCCAACTTTATGAGACATGGACAAAATTGTCCCTAAGGACAAAAATGTCTTACAATCTCCCCTTTGGACAAGCATTAATTGCAGTAGACTCTAGTTTAAAAACAATTTAAAAACTCGGTTAAGCCACGCTACTGTATAGTCGACTAAGTTTTAAAAAAACATTTGATCCAAAGATAATGAAAGTCCATCATTCTGTATGTCAAGGCTTTCAGTATCGAAAAGCATCAGATGCATGTGTCCTGTGTGACACAGATCCAATACAATCACGAATACCTAATACCTCATTAACATGAATGGAAAAATGGAGTGTGGCAAACTACGATGATACCTTATGATCTAATTGTATCATCTTCGTTTGTAGGTCTCCATTTCTCCATCTTTATGCTAAACTGCATTAGAAAAATCCTGTTTTCTCTCACTAAATGTTAAATAGCATTAGAGAAAATCTTTATGTTCTTTAACTGAACGCTAAACTGCATTAGAGAATCTTTATAGGATTAAAAACTTATATTCCTCTATGTCATGTCAAACTTTATAGATATCTGTGTTAAACTGTATGTGTCTAAATGACATAGGCACAAGATCAATCTGTATATATGCCCAATGACCTTTAAATGCTTAAGATTGACACAAATCTTAAGACTTTCATAGGTACTATGATAATGTATGATGACATGTAATACTGAGGATAAACAATGATCATCTTTATCAATGAACCATCATAGTATCATAATAATTTAAGATGTACAAATTTACTTGGAGCAAACATAACGATCCCCTAACCGGCAGTATCTAACGACATCAAAACACCCATACTATATACTTTTATCACAAACACAAGTGGGTGAAGACCTTTAGTTAAAGGATCGACTCACAATTCCTCAGTCAATGCTCCAAACCTTAATGTCACTTTTCATGTCAACACCTTTATGATCAAATAATTGATCTTCAACTACTATGACCTTGTGATATTCTTCGTTGTCATTAAATAACACTATAAGAAGAATGCTACAGTAAAACCAGATGGGTCTAGCCACTGAATGGATCACATACCCTCAGAAATTAAATTCCTGAGTTGAACCTTTTGTGAAGCAGCCCCTTTAGCATGCACTCTGTATGCCTAGTCGAGGAAGTTACACATGTCTCTATGACATAGTTCTACGATATTATACCATCTGCAAACTTGAGTTGTAACCTTAAGTGAACTTTCGATCATCCGAATACACCTTCATGTATCTCAACGCTCACTAGACTACTTTCCAAAAGTCTATAACTGGATTAACCAAATATTGACCAAACAGTCAACCAGTGATTGCAATGTCCTATCTAATACATAGCCCAGCATACATCAGGCTATCCACTGTACTAGAATACGGAACATTCCTCATAATCTCTCTCTTTACTTTATTCTTTAGGTACTGTATCAAAGATTATCTCTCACTGTGAGAGACAGGTGTTACGATAGGTTTACTGTCAACCGTATTAAACCTTTGTAACACATACTTAATGTATGCATTCTTTGAGAGATCTGATGAGTGTTAAGACATGTCCTAGTAAATCCAAATACCTAGGATAAAAGATGCTATACTAAGGTCCTTTATGTCAAGGTTCTTGACCAAAAGTTGCTTATCCTCATACAACATAGTCAAATCACTTGATGTGAGCAATTTACCATCCTTATGCAATAATAGGAAGATAAGTTGCTCCCCTCAACTTCATAGTACAAGCATCCTTTGACTTTATTTTCTAATAAGCCGGAGGAGGCCATAACCTCACCAAATGTAAGGTATCATTTTTAGGAGGTTTATTGTAAACCATATATTGATTTGCACGTAAACTATATCAGTACTGTCTAGATCCTAGGACTCTACAGATTGTACCGTATAGACCACTTCATAAAGGTTTTACTCAGAAAGGTGGTTTTAATAGCTTTTTGATGTAACTCTATATCATCATAAGCTACAATTACTTTTATCACTCAAAATGTATCCTACGAGAATACAAGAGAAAAGGTAACACAAAGTTAACCTTTTTCCCTAAGTGAACCTTTATGCAATTGAGCAAGCCATTAGACCATTGAACTTTATCCTGAAATCCTTTAGGTCTCAAACTTTATTTACGACTGACGAGTTTGTAGTTCCTGATGGAAATAAACTAGCTCCTAGACCTTGCTTTGCGTCATGGCTTGCATCTCGTCATTCATCACATCCCACCACACATCCGCATTGGGTCCATAAACAGCTTTTGTAAAAGTAACTGGATCCGTAATATGTCTAATAACATAGCCCAGTACACCTAACAGACTATGTTGTCAGATGGGATAGTAGGTCGTCTCACTCCAGTGGATTTACTTAACCTTATTAGATCTTGTACCCCCACGAACCTCTATGCATGTATAGGTATGGGTTCCTGTTCTTATACAGGTACGATACAAAAATCTAGATCCACCAGATCTAACCGTATGAGTAGTGGATACGGAATAACTGTAGTATCCGCCCTGCTATCATCCGAAAAGTCAAAAGACCCATTATCATCATAGACATGGTATTCTAGAAACTTGGTTGCTTGTAATTTCACTATTCTGGTCCCTCCTTATCTACAGTAAAATCTATAGCCCTAAAGTGGTTGAGATATTTTACTAAATAGCAGTGAAGGGAACGAGCATACAATCTTTCTTTATAAGGATTATCCTACCTTAGTAGGGCAACCCTTTACACGACTGTGGGCAAGGCTGAGTTCCTCAACTTCTAGATAGGTAGATTAGTCCTACTCTGCATTGACTTTTTTAAATCCTTCAGGGTGGAGCTACGCCTTTCAACAACACACCATTTTGCTCAGAACTACTCGGCATAGTAAACTAAGTCACTATTCCAACTGACTGCATATATTTGGCAAACGGACCTTTTAAAGTCCTGAAACACTATGTCTGCCATGATATTTTCCTCCATGGTCAAATCTAACTATCTTGATGAATTTTTCCAACTAGTTCTCAACCTTCAGACTTTAAGTAAGAACACATAACTTTGATGGGAAAAATCATCAAGAAATGTCAAAACATTTTCATAATTGTACAATGCAATTGTATAAGGTCTACCGAAATCTTTATGTATCAAACTCAACAAGTTAGAAGTATGAGTTGACCTCAGTGTCCTTATTAGTCAACTTACCCCTGTGACGGTCAGTACATGTTCCAGATTATCTTAATCTAGAATTGAGAAATCGTTTCCCTGATCAATCTCTCAATCCTAGCTCTGAAAATTTGGCTTAAACTTTTATCTCACACCATGTATGACTTCTTATTTATAAGGTCCTTTATATCTTGTTTAGCATGATACGAATAAGTATATATGTAATTCGAGATAAGAAACATTCTATACAAACCATATGACAAGAAAGTTACACTTTTATGTTTTGCTTTAAACCACAACTGTATAACAAAAGTATTAAATGCAAAACATCAACCTTTAGTATCCTTAATTGATCAAAATATCACATATAAAATGTGTCGTGTAAATCCTAATGAACCTTACTATAAGGTTCAGTACATACACCCTTTATAGGTATTACTTTCACATCTTTATTGCTGTGAGCCATCAGTTCCTCCTTCCCTTTATTTGGCTTTGTCCTGGATATGAACTACTACATTGTGGAAGCATTCTGATCAGATGTTCCACTAAATAGTCACTTATACTTAATGTGACTATCACAAATGGATTCATAATTGATAAACCAAAGAGTAATCTGATGGTCTCAGTCTTCCCTTAAACCTCATACCACTGGTTTCTTTATGTCCAAGGGACCTTTACCAGAAATGGTTTGACCAACATCAGTATGTGAAGAAGATTTGAACTTTCTACCTTTGAACTTAATGAACCTCATCTTTGTCTTCCCTTAAGCTGCTTCCAGGACTGTAGGAGTAACAACTTGAGTTTCTCCACCTCAGCAACACAATGGGATATCAAAGCATTGAATTCGCAATATCTTCACCTACTGTGAAAATAAATTATTCTCGATATATACTTCATTACTCCCCTTTTCCTCTGTATACTTTATGGAGAATAATACTTTCATTAAGGCACGTGTCTCAATACCAGATGAGACTGTGTACCTCTGGGAGACATTACCAAGATACTCCTTCACTATGCCTATGTCCGGAAGTTCACTTTGTAGATGGTTAGGTATGGATTCTTAATGGTCGTCAGATATAATCTGTTAGACCGATCCTAGGCTTCATAGGCTGCTTTATGAGCTGTCGAGCTCATGGATGTAATTGGAGATGGCTTACTCGTCCATATGGTCATTTCAACTACAGCTATCTCCATAACCTTCAAAACATCCTCCGTCCAATTCTCCGTCTAATTCTTTATATTGAAACCAGCAAGGGCTTCAATGACGACACTGATTTAGTTGACTGAAAAGGTGACTTCAAGATGATGATCTTTAATTCAGCACAAATGTAGGACAACAGTGATACTAAAGCCATTGACAGTATCTTTCCCAAAAATCCGATCACACATATTATGAAATACCTTTGGGCCGAATACATAATATATGTAATTAGACTTTCA
This sequence comes from Erythroxylum havanense, assembly GCA_024752395.1. Classification (NCBI taxonomy): domain Eukaryota; kingdom Viridiplantae; phylum Streptophyta; class Magnoliopsida; order Malpighiales; family Erythroxylaceae; genus Erythroxylum; species Erythroxylum havanense. The sequence goes on from JANTNU010000006.1 coordinate 11,849,769, forward strand.
CACATAAAAGCGATCGGAGTAAAAACCATCAACTCTTATGACACTACCACCTTTGGGTGAATAGATCTCTTTGAGCAACAGCCTTCCTCTATCTAATGCCTTTATGCACATCTCAAAATTTTATGTAAGGCCAACACCTTTGGGCATAATAACTAAACATAAAATCAGAGACATCCCCCAACATGCAAGCAAAACAATTCAGAATACTGACTTAAAAGGCCACTTTGGTGACTACATTCTCATCAGCATCCAAAAAGTCCGCAAACACAAGGGATACATCTTTATGTCATCCTCACATCCTTTATGGGCATACCGTATGTGACAATGCAACTTCAATAAATGCAAAAATCCTAATGCACAATCTCATTGTCACACACACGTGCTGAAGACATTCTCCGAAAACTTCATTTAAGACTTTCGTAAACGAAAAATCTCAGTAGAGTGACTATCATGTGTCACCAGATACTGAACTGACCTCTTGAGACACGACAACCTCATGTATCTCCCTTATAGCAAGTTCATTGCACAAAAATTCACTCAAAAATAACTTTAGAATGTTTCAAATCCTATTTCTGATTGATTATCATGCAATCCCGAACACTGAAAATGAGACCGAAGACACGAGACCTCATGTATCTCCCTCATACGAAGTCCGAAGCATGAAAATTCAATCGAAATCAGATTCAGAATACCTTAATTCATTTTTCTAGAGTTAAACTT
>JANTNU010000006.1:11950622-11961610 GCA_024752395.1 Erythroxylum havanense
TTATTAAGTTAATTTTGATTTAGAGCGTTCGCAAAAATTTGCTCTCCATATTTTCAATTTAGAAGTTATATTTTTATATGTTATACAACTCGATGGATATCCAAAAACCCGAATAACCTAATGGATTTGGATATGAGTAGAAAATCGTAAAAATCGATGGATATGGATATGGATATGGGTTGAGTCATAAAAAATGGATATAGATATGGGTTAAGTTAAACCCGAACTGAACCTTACCCATTGTCATCCCTAAACATGACATAGTGTGTTGTCTTTTATTCTTCCACGAGATAGGCAACTAACCAACAAAAACAAAGTAGCCTATTAATGAGTGATGACTAAGGGGACATCAAGCCCAATCAAAATCACATAAACCATACAGTTGCATATAAGAATCAACGCGCAAAAGAATTCATTGCTTAGGATTGCCTTTCAAGTAGCAAAGAACACGAAGAATGACCTCCTAATGTTCTATACGAGGCTGTCATATGAATTGATCCAGGATATGAATAGAGTAACTAATTTCAAGCCCAAGTGATAGTCAATTGCACTCGTCCGGATTTATTTGACTCTCATTAATTTTATGTAATTGAATTCAATTCATGTGTTAAAAGAAATGACTTGAATTCAACCGCATAATTGAATTTCATTTTCTTTATGAATTGAATTAAAGAGTCAATTCTTTTCAAAAATTAAAAATTCTTTTTCCAAATATATACATCATAGATATAAAAATTACTACAAAATGCACACATATTGATTACATACTATTTTTAGTTAAGGATAAAAAAAGTCATATAAAGTAGTTGAATTCATTTTTTGTGATCCAAACAATACAATTGAATTTAATTCTAATATTTATAGATTTATTCCAAACAGTGTAAATCAAATTTAATTCAATCCCACAAATGTACTTGAAAAGTGTCTATTTCTATCTATTTGAAAAGAAGAAGGCTACATCTATTTGTAATATATGATAAAATATCATTATCTTATTATTTGAATTTAATTTTTTACATGTTCAAAAATTATTATTTTATAAATTCATTAAGACAATTTGTGTTTATATTTTAATTAAATTTATCATTATTTTATACGCAAAAATTAACATAGATTTATCACAATATAAAATGTCCATTTTATTTATACGTACCATTCCAATGCCATGCAACGCGACTGAAGAACTAATTCGTTCAAGTTTAAGCAAAACTCGTAATTTCATAACTTAAAACAAGAAAAATTATAAAATGTTGCATCTTGGATTTCATATAAAGTAGTAAAACTTCTGAAAATAAGAAGACTTGAAATTTTATTAAAAGCTTTAATTTAAAAAATTAATCAGTTAAGACTTGGATTAACTTAATAACTCAGAAGTCAGTAACTACAGAATATTGTTATGCAATAAAAATTTGTTATGTAATCAAGATTTCTATTAAGATAATTAATCACGATGTAGCCAATTTGGAACCTTGATGTATTAAATCGCATCCAAGTCCTATTCTAACTTTCTACGCCCAACAGATAGCTATTCACACTCAGATTCAGACATGCAATGGTTCATCTCCTTTACTCTTCTTCATATTATTTTTTTGGGGTAATGTAAACACAAATGAATGCTCTTGCAGATTATTAGATCCCATAAAGCCTATAAATATTGTTCAAACATCATTAAGAATAAAAATGTGAGGGAAGAAAGTACAGAGAGCATTCTAAAATTGGACTCTGAAAGTGTTAGCACCCATTCTAAAATTTGGCTCTGAAACCACAGTAAACCACCTCTATTACCTTCCCTAATAACTCGTAAATCAATACTCCCGCTTTTCTTTTCCATCAGACCAAACTGCCTGTATTCTTGCGAAATTAGTCATAGTTCCGTTGGAAAGAACAAGAACTACTACATTCTGCTCTGCGCAGCTGCTGACCAGGTCATTCCATATCCAGTAGTCTTCTGATTGAAGATAGGCGCAAAATTCCCAACCCCAATCTGCTTCATCTCTCATTATTCACTTCTTTAGGAGCCAGATTAGTGGATAAATTGAGAACAATGGAAATGTTAGAAACGACCAGCCACTGCTGTATACTGTTCACAAAATGAATTTGAAACCGACCATTTCCTGGAGCATTACAATAAACAGCTTATAGCTGTTGGAATGATTCATCTATCCCACAAAGGCTCCTTGACTAGAATATTTACCTTCTCCTGGAGAAATTTTAACACATCTTCTCTGTCTTCTTTCAAAAGCAGCTGTCTTAGTCTCCCAAATGTCTCACCTGAAGGCCGAATTCCCTTTTCTATCATCTCTTCAAACAAAATACATGCCATATTGGCATCACCCTTCTCACAAAGACCATTTATAAGGACTTGAAATGTGTGCATGCTTGGAAGAAACCCCTTTTTGTTCATGTATTTCCAGACTTTAAGGGCCATCTCAAGTTTATCCTTTTGACAAAACATCTTTATCATCATAGTGTATGTGTCCGCATCTGGCTGACATATTTTGATCATCTTACGGAATAACTTCAAAGCATCATCGGTCTTTCCACAACCAATCAAACTGCTCAGAATGATATTCAAGGTTTTTGAGTTGGGTTTCACCTCTTTGATCTCCATCTCTTTCAAGACGCTTTCCACATTTTTGAATTTATTTACTTTATAAAATGCCCCAATTAAAGCATTATACATAGCCACATCAGCCTTGATCCCTTTCTTTTCCATCTCTAGGAATGTGTCAACAGCATCTTCAATCCGATTTTCAATTCCATAGGTATGAACCAAAACGCTATAAATGAATGAAGTTGGTTTACAAGTTGTAGAATCCATTTCTTTTACGATTCCGAGGGCTTCGTCAACCCTTCCGACTTTGCAAAGAATGTCTACCATGATACCATATGTCACAATATCAGGTTCACAACCCGTGTTAACCATATCTCTGAATATCTCCCTTGCCTTGGGCAGATTTGGAGCCTTTCCCCAACCCTCAAGCAATATACTATAAGTTTTCAAGTCCGGTACAAATTGGTCCTTAATACTGTCAAAAATCTCTTGAGCCTTCCTGACGTTCTTTGACTTGCACAAAGCACTAAGCAAGCCGTTAAATGCTGCCAAGTTTGGGGGAACGCCATACTTATCCATAACATTGAATGTGTAGACAGCTTCTTCCACCTTCTTAGCTCTTGCATACTTTCTCATGATAATGCAAAATGTTTCAACATTTAGCATGCCCTTGCTCCTCATAGCATTGACAAGATCCCACATGATCTGAAACTGCCTTATCTTGGCCAGAGACTCTATCATTATATGATACGCCCTAACACTGTGGGAGTAATACCGTTGTTTCTCTGCCCATTCGAAGAACCGATACGATACCATACCCGCATTCTCAAATCTCTTTAGGACCTGTTCAACCATTTCTGCTGATATTCTCAACCCACTTTGGTCAAGAACAGTGTGAAGCGTTGGTACTGGAGAGGCCATCATGATTTTGAATACCCTTCTTACAGTATCTGAAGTTTCTCTTGTTATTTCACTCGAATAACGTCTACTCAAAAACACATTCCACCCTAACAATAACCTATTATAAGGTCTATGCATGTTAATGAATCAACCCCACAACCACAACAACCTGAGCACAGGAAACAGTAAACAAATTCACTGACAATTTAGATAAAAATAAAATAGCTGCTCCTAATTTAAGCTCAAACATGAGAAGATAAATCAATCAAATGGGAAGGGAATGAAAGACGCAGAACCTGACAGTGTATGAACCAATCAAAATTCGCAAACAGTTTTCTATCAAACACCAACAAAATATCACGTACATAGATACGAATAGAGGGAGGAGAGTACCGGAACAGTAGTTGGGCTAGGTGCTCTTGCTTCCCGTCTGTCGTTAGGCTTCGGAAAGGTAATAAAATTGGGGAAAACAAACGACTTGTCGTGATAGTATTTTATCTTTTTCCTTTCATTCGGCAGTACATATAGATGGATTTTTTTTTTTTTAACTTACTAGATGTGTTAGAAAGATTCCAATAATTGGTAGGCTCTTTTAAGCTATTCACTCTCAAACTAATCCTCGCTCAAATAGGATAAGTCTCTTACGGAAAATAAAGCTCTGAATTTAAATTTTGAACAGCTGTATACATGAGGGCAATAACAATTAACGAGGCCCTTGTAACCAATGACCAATGTTCCGACTGCGTTATTTGAGTTTTGGGATAATATTATACAGGTTGTTAATATTGGACACTATTTTTAGTAATTTTTAAGTTTATAGAATAGTTTTTGATTTTTTTTAAAAATATAAAATAGTCTATTGTCGTATTATATTGTATATTTTATAAGTTTACTTGAACCATGTCTCCAAAACTTATAATAATAAATAATAATACTCACAATTAATATAAAATAATAATAATTTTTAGATATTCTACATATAAATAATAATCACAATTAATATAAAAAAGATAATCATCATCATACAAATATAAAATTAAGAACAATACAAAGTATTTAAATATTACAATTTCATCATATAACAAATAATAATTACATCAAAACATCAAATAAAAAAGAACAATAAATATTCTTAACTCTCAAACTATTACAATTTGCAACAATAATTCGTGATAAAGAAATAATCAAATAGAAGTAAAACTTGAAACAAAACATTTACAATTATAATGCATATATAGAATTTGACTTATACATCAAATATAAGTAAAATTAAAAGAAGAGGAAAAACAAGACTTAGAACTTAATTCAAACGCCTACGGAAGGATACCCGTTGTAACAACATTGATCCTAATTATCATTTGATACAAAATCTTCGTTATTGAGAGGAGCCTCATCATTATCATTATTCAAATTCAATGCACAAAATGACATATCAATGCATTCTTATTAAAGATTATCTTTTAAATCATTTACATCTATTAAACACAGTTCTTGATAAACTCAATCTACCAAAAGATCAATATTATCAATGTAAATTGGATTTATTGAACTATTTGTACTATTAAGAATCATAGTAAACAATAAAACTTAATTATAAAAAAATTACAATAAATTATATATAAATTAATAATGATAATAACATACCTTTTTTTAAGCTTTAAATTATAACGAATGAAGACCAAGTAATTCAATCTTTTGTGTTCCAATCTATTTCTTTTCATGAAATGAATGAATTCAAATGTGCTTCAGTTCCTTTCAGTCTATTACACTCATACATTGACTTAAATTTTGAACTACAAACCTTTACAATTCTGAAACACCAATTTGAATTGATCCCACTAAGAAACTATAAGTCGTAAGATAATTAAAGTAGAGTTATAAACAAAATAAAATGATAATTAATTTTCAACAAGACAAGGGAAAAGGTTAACACCAGGAAAAATTTTGGCTCATTGTCAAATAGTAATTGGCATTCTAAAGTCTCCAGAAGACTTCTTATAAAGCTCTATTTGTGAGCTCAAGAGATCTTGCATCCTGTCATGGGCAACAATTGTTATAATAGTTAATAACATTCTCTTATTAACTTCAGCTTTCTTTATAAAATCTTGTCTGAAATAAACACTAGGATTAAAAAACACCCTAGTTTCAAACAATTGAGAAAAAAGTTGTCTTTCTCATTTGTCATTGATAACTGCAAGATAGGGTGTGTACAAATAAGGCATATGTTTTATAATGACTTTGATTGTTTCCTTTGCGCTCTCAATTGCATTAAAAAAAACCATTATTGCCTTTTTATCACTATCAACTAAACAAAGCACCCTCACCAAAAGTTCACAAACTCGAATAACAAATTGATATTGAGACCAAAATTCACTATCTTCTAGTATAATTTTGAAAACCTCCAATCTAGTATTAGACTTCACATATTGAGATGCAACTGACTTATCACTTGTAAACATTTGTTTTAAATCTTTTTTCATCATAGCAAAACACTGAAATGATAAAAAATTAATTGCAAATCTTGTCACAGTAAGATAACACAAATTCTTACCATTAGTAAATTCCTTTCTCATTAAATTCAACACTATGCACGACCATAGATGAACTTGGTCAACTTTTTAGCTTTCTATACAGTCAGTCTCATCAATAATAGGAAAATACTTAAAATCCCTTATATTTTCTAGCATTAGGTCAATGCAATATGCGGTACAAAGAGTCTAAAAAAGAATTATATTTATTTTGTAACCTTTTTCTTGTCATTTTATCAGTAAAATCAATTGTCAGTAATGAATTACAATATTTTCTGATCCTACTTCATTCGCAACTTCATCGAATATCTCAAATAAAATATTAGTATTCCTAGCAAGGTCAGATACATCAATAGACTTCAAAAATAATAAGTCATTTATACAATAAACCAAAAAATTAATAATAGGCTCATGTCTCATATTTGTTCAATTGTCACACATGATTGAACACTCATAAATAGCCTAATCCACTCTTCTTTCTCCCAAATAATTTTTAATTTCATAATTCAAATCTTTTCGTTCTATCTTTGGGAGAGCACTCATAAGCAACTTAAAAGTTTACCTATGTAGTCGTCAATAGAAGGAGCTTTGTATCCCAAATCGTAAGAAGTTATAACATCCACTATAAGCTGATAATAGTAAGACTAGGAAGCATTTAATGCTACATTTGTATAATATCACCATTTAACCATTATCATATTTACATTGTGAACCGCATCTCTTGATTGCAAGGTATTATGAATTGAAGGTTGGAACGGTGCCAAAAACAATTAGTCATCTGCTTTCTTCTTTTGCTAACATTAGATCCAGATGCAAAATTTACTTCCTACTAGGAAAGAACATTACCACTACAACTACAGCTACCACTACTACCTTCAACATTTCTATAATTATCATGAAAACCAACAAATAAATTTTCACTACTAATTTCATAATTCAATCTCTCCCTTCCATCTTTCTCGTATTGATATTCATCGAACAAAGTTTTCATTTGCCACTTCACATCATGACTTACTTTTTTATAAGGTTCATATCTCCTTTAACTACAACTAAATGCTTCTTTAATCGAGTGATTCCTCCATCTTTCAAATATTTAGTACAAAACAAGCAAATAGATGGTTCCTCATACCGAGAACTAATGCAGCATGAGCTCAAATTGGATCATTATATCTTCCTGAAGTGGATTGATTAGGAGTACTTGAACTTTCTTCCATTTATCTCTAAGAAAAAATGAAGACATATATCAAAATAAAGAACACATAATTTCATTACACAATACACATGTTCATCTTATATAATATAACTCATTTTATATAATTACATTATATACAATTTACCATAAGTCAAAAACTATTAATTCAAGTATTCAACATACATAATTACACAAAACTTTGTATCCAACACAATGCACCATAAGCGAAATGCTTCTCCTTTTTCCCTATATTCTATTACTTAACAATAATTGGTTGCCTCACTTCTACAACACAACTCCATTCACTTCCTTTATACTGCACTCAGATTAATTGATAATTTCTCCATATAGTTGTTTACAAGCTATTTTTACAAATTTCCAGCTTTTATGATGTTTAATATATTATTTTATGCTCTTAGAAAATTACAGTTTTCTGTAATTCATTGCCAATATCTAGATGCATAATTACAACCAAGACATGATAAAAGTAACAAATTCATGTCTAAATGACATAAATTCCAAAGAAAGCTTACATGCATCCAGATATTGATACCCATGGTAAACTTCCCCCACCCCCTTCTGTTTGTCTTATAACAAAACAAATAATCAATGTGGAATTATTGAATGAGAGTTAATTTAGTATAGGAAATTTCATGGTGGGAGATCTTAATTAATTAAGATGATTGATTGGATTTACTTTTATCAAATCTTGATTAATGTTTACAATCTCAAGTTTTATTAAGTAAATTAACACTTTTATCTTTTTTTCGAATTGTTATAATAACTCAGCTACATTATCCATATCCCTTTTCTAATTGGGTCAAATTTATCAATGTTTTCCATAATTTTTGTCTAATATGCTTAGCTTCTATGATCTACAATATTTTTAATCAATCCATTTATTACCTTTGAACCAATTAATTCAAATCAATGAAAAATTAAAATGAGAGAAATAAACATATGTCCAAATTTTCGATTACATAAAATCTCATCAAGATCTAGCATATGTAATATCGAATATATGAATCATCCCACCCTCATTTAGATTAAAACTTGAGAAAAACAAAACATACATAAAAAATTCTTAATGACCTCATTAATTTTAGAGAAAAAAAACACACCCAACAAGTCCATTCACAAAACATACATGAAGTCATAAACACACCCAACAGTTCCATTCACAAAACATACATAAAGTCATAAATACACCTAACACTTCCACTGTCGGTGGTGGTGGGCTGGTGATGCGATGGTCATCGTCAGAGAGGGAGTGGTGGCAATGATTAACGAGCAAGAGAGTAAGATGTGTGAGAGAGAAATAAAAAAAGTGGGACTGTGGGAGGAGAGAACAAAGGGTGGGTGTCGGTGGTGGTGCGGTCGTCATCGCTGCAGAGGGACAACCAAAGAGGGAGTGAATGAGAGAGAGAGGAGATGTGTGAGAAAGAAAACATTAGTAGGAGAATAGAGGCGAGTGTTGTGGTCATTCTAGGGGTTTAAAGATTTTTTTTTGCAATCTAGTGCCCTAATTTTGTAAAAGTTATAGTACTAACTATATACTAATTAGTACCAACATGTTTCATTTGGTACCGATCAGTATATGGCTGATATTTTAAATACCAATGGTACCGGTTAGTACTAAGTGAAAAATGCCAATACCAACCGACATCGACACCCGATACCAACCTATAGCTGCTTAATACTATTTTCTGGCCGATATGGTATGAAAATCAATACATTGCTCGTAACGTGTATGTTCATCAAATAATCCCTCAAAATGACTAAAATATCACTGCAATAAAATGGTTGTGAAAATATGAGAATTGACTTGTGACTAATAATGTATTGTTACCGATATCAGATTTAGTTTTGGTATAGTATTACACCTGTATCGGTTAATATCAGGTATCGTTTTAAGTAAAATTTTAAATTTATAAAATAATCCTTGATTTTAAAAAAATTACAAAATTATCCATTAATATATTGTACTGTATACTTTATGATTTTACATCAACCATGTATCCAAAAAACATAATAATAAAATTTTATTTATTTTTATTAACATTAATTTTCACGTAATTCACATATAAATAATAACTACAATTAATATGAAAATAAGATCATTTAATTATGATACAAATATAAAATTAAGAATAATATAAAGTATTTAAAATATTACAATTTCATCATACAATAAATACTAATTACATCAAAACATAAAATAAAAAGAATAATAAATATCCTTAAATCTCTAACTTTTACAATTTACAGTAAGAATTCGTGATGAGCAGGGTCATTCCTAATGTTTTATAGGCACTGAGCAAAATAAAAAAGGGATCCTTATGAGGGTCAAGAGTGAGCTCTATTTTGTCTTATTTTGTTCTTTATAGGAGTGGACTTTACTTTGTCTCATTTTGCTCTTTATGAAAGTCAAGAGTGGGCCTTATTTTGTTTTTTATGAGAGTGGGACTTACATAGATACCCTTCCTGCCCTTACCCAAGGCTGAGTCTCGTCATGAGGAAACAACCAACTAGAAGTGAAACTTGAAACAAAAATATTTACAATTATATTACGTAAATAGAATTTAACATATACATCAAATATATGTAAAAGTAAAACTAAAATTTTCATTCATTCGAATATGCAACATGTTAATGTTTTCTTGGAATGGATGAATTCAAATATGCTTCAATTCCTTTCACAACTTGTTGCATTCACACATTGACTTAGAATTCAAATTGCAAACCTTCATAATTTTGGAACACCGTTCTGAATTAGTCCTACCAAGAAATAGTTTGTCGTAAGACAACAAAGGTAAAGTTATAAATAAAATAAAGTGATAATTAATTTTCAAAAAGTAAAAAAAATGAAAAAAATATATACTTGAATTAAGTTTTGTTATTTGTCGAAGCGATTGGCATCCCAAATCTCTAGAAGACTCCTTATAAATCTCCATTTGTGAGCTTAGATGATCTTGCTTCATCTCATGGACAACAATTGTTGAAATAGTTAATAACATTTTCCTATTAATTTTAGCTTTCTTTATAAAACCTAGTCTGAAATAAACACTAGGATTAAAAAATGCCCCAACTGCAAACAACGGAGAGTAAATTTGTCTTTCTCATCTCTTATTAATAATTGCAAGATTACGTGTGTACAAAGAAGGCTAATTTTTCATATTGGACTTGATTTCTTCCTTCGCCCTCTCTATGACATAATAAAAAAACTTATTGTTGCCTTTTTATCACTATCAACTAAATGGAGCACTCTCACCAAAGACTAACAAATTCAAATGACAAATTGGCATTAGGACCTAAATTTAGTATCTTCAAGTATAATTCTAGAAACCTGCTATCCAACGTTGGACTTAGCATGTTGAGATGCAACCAACTTATCACTTGTAAACATCTGTCTCAACTCTTTCTTCATCATAATTGCTGGACCCTGCTGCCGGAGCCCAACGTCTGACGTATGAGAGCGTGGCGGGAAAAACGTGCTGATAATACTTTTAATACTTTTCGAGACGTTTCAAAGAAAAAGACCCGCGGAAAAGTAATGGGCCTGCTGGAAAACGTACTTTAAACCCGCTTTCATGCATAATGTCCACAATCGCATCCAAACATGCAAATTTAACAGTTTAGAAAAGAGACAATCGGAAGTTCAATGGATCCATCGTGAATAAACTCAAAAACATGTGTCCATACTTGTAAACGTCCATAACTGTAATTCATGTTTCAATTGATGATATCTCAAAGCAAATTACAATTCTGAGTTCAAGAGCCATAAATCTAAAACACTCTTGAACCATTGATACTT
>JANTNU010000006.1:11983296-12005690 GCA_024752395.1 Erythroxylum havanense
CATGTTGATTTGGATATATTGCTTCCACTGCAAGATGATTTCTTAAAAAGTTTTGAAATCTATCGTTTCTCCAAACTAAGCATGCTTTCTTTTCCGATCCTACAAGTACATGTAGATTTTAGTACTTATGCACATGGTATATACTTCCCATGAGAAAAGTGTAGAGATGCAGTAAATGCGTTCACAAATGTTGTTAACTATTGTTTCAACAATTAAAAGGATATATTCTCAACTTTGTCAAAAAGAAAGTGAATTTTGAATAATAGAAAGTATCAATACAAAAGTAGATATTTCAATTATAGCTTTAATGATAACATTGATTCACTTGTCCTAAGGAACATACAAATTAAATAGGAATGTCCTCTATCTTAGAATTCCTTCCATCAACATTTATGGACGGACCCAACTTTTTTTAAAAAAAGCAAAATGATGTCATTTTAAATGACTTTATTTTGCATTACTAGGCTCGGTTAAGCTCAGGAGCCCATGCTAACCAAAGCTTGGTAGACAGGCTCAAGCCTAACTCGAGGCCTGATCGGGCTGAAAAAACTAGGCCAAGGCATAGTCAACCCCAACCTATCCCATTGACTTCAAGTTGGGCTGAGCTTGAGCTCGAATCCTTTTGCCATCCCTACATTTATATACTGTGTGATACTATTCCAAACTCTAAATTTTATGAAGAAACTCGAAAGAAATCCTAAATAAGAAAATAAATACCCATCATCATGCAACCAAATAGATATAAGAATGCATGATACTTTGGTCACAGTTAACAGATCATAATTTCAAGTTACACAAAGCTAATTGAATGCTATAAGATGCTAATGTAAGGTAAATGATTATTGGGTGAATTGCATTATTTACAATTCATGTAAACAAGGCATGCTGCCAATTAATGACTTTTGTTTCTACCTTACTGGTTGAGAATGACCTCTATATGACAATGTAACAACACTATGACAAATTGAATTATTACTTCTGTATGTTACTCAAACTTTAACCAGTTTAGATCAAGTCAATACTCTCAGTCAAAGAAAAGGGAGCCATCGTTCACCAATATCTAGTTTAAAAATAGATTACATGCTTGTTTTTGCAATCATGCTCTAGTCCTTTGTGTAATCAATGATTTGACATGCTTGATTAGAGTTACTCCTTAACGAGGGGTACAGATCCTCTGTACCCTTACCCTGTACCTATTCTGTCCCTTTTTGATCTCAACCATCTAATACAATGCATTGGATGGTTAAGATCTAAAAGAAACATGGGGTATTGGGTAAAAGGGGACAGAGGATCTGCCCTCCTTAACGAGTTTCTTTATGGTATATATTTCTCCTAAAGTTTATTGCTAATATTAGACATGTTCTACAGGAATATTATTTTATGTTGTATTTAGTACTCATGTTAATTATTTTTAAAATGATGAGTATTGTTTCTCTTTAATATTTATTTGTATTGTGTTGGATTTTTGCATTTAGTTTTTGTTCTATCCTTTTATATTTATTTGATTGATTGATTTATTTGACTTTATTTCTTAGATATGTTTGCACATTTATTTATCATTTCGTGAGATTTTTATGACAAATTGCATGGATCTATCAGAAATAGTCTTTCTACGAGGTAGGGATGAGATTGCGTACTATTAGACATTTTCAAACTCTGCGCTTCAACGAGACTACAAATGGATGTTGATGATGCTTTAGCCCTTTTTGTCTTATGTTTAAAGGTTAAAGCCAGAAAATTTAGAATGATGAAAAATAGAAACTGAGTTTTAACAAACTAGTTTCTTCCTAGCTGTATACTTCAATTGTACAGAACTCGTATGCTTTCTTGTTTCTTCTAATTCAATTTATTTTTTAACTCTCTGTTTGTAAGGTTTTTACTTCATTTAATGTTTGACTATGATTTGGTGGAATACGTGTTTTAGAATTTTTATTTTTTTTTTTAAAAATATTTTAATGTCATATATGTAATAAATTGATATTATAGTAGTTTTACTAGTATTTGCAAAATCAGACACCGGCATTAAAATGTAATTTATGGTCCAGCGTTACTTTTCCTTGCAAGTTGGAAGCTGCTTGACAAAATGCGACACTATAGAAACCTGTAGAGAGCAGTAGAGCACTTAAGCTGCAGAAGATTATGGAAACTTAAATTTCATACTTCGTCAGTCAACAGCCGCTGAGTAGTAAAGTTGATGTTATGGCTGCTCTTTCTACTCTTTTGAACCCTTTACTTGCAGCTCCAATTCCCACCACCAAGAACGGCATTTGTTTGTCAAAAACCAAACCTGTTTTCAGTCTCCGTTTCTCTTTAAATGCTTCAAGGACCCAACCACGCTGTTCTAGCGGACGTACGGTTGCGGGGACGTCGCTCAAGGTTCTTCTTTGTCTTGCCTATTATGTGCTCGACGATGTGATTCTGTGAATTGGCTAATCGTTTCTTTTGTTATAGGAGAATTTGGGTAGGTTAAAGCAAATGGTTAGTGATGCTACGAGCTTGAATTACTGGGTCGTGAGAGACTATTATCGTCTCGTGAACTCAGTTAACGCGCTTGAGCCGCAGATACAGAGTCTCTCTGATGAACAGGTCTCTGGATTTTTAATTTGTTGTGAAGTCGAAATGTAGAAATATATCCCGAGGGATTTTGCATGATGGATTATTATTTGTTTGTTGTAGTTGAGCGCCAAAACTGCGGAGTTTAGAAGAAGGTTGAGGCAAGGGGAGACTCTAGCGGACATTCAAGCTGGTTTGCAATGAGTTAGCTCTTATGATTTGGTTCAGAATTTGGAGTTGAATGATACGAATAATCCGTTATTTATTTGTTTCCCCTACTATTGCAGAGGCCTTTGCAGTGGTTCGTGAAGCAGCAAGAAGGAAACTTGGCATGCGCCATTTCGACGTGCAGGTTGCTCCACGTATTTTATTTTAGTCACTCATGAAGCAGCAGAGCTGCTCTGTTGTAATATTACGTAACTTAGTGCCTTTACTCACCATTTGATTATTAATTCATTTATTCTTCAAATTTTAACGTTAGGTTATTGGAGGTGCGGTTCTTCATGATGGGTCAATTGCTGAAATGAAAACGGGTGAGGGAAAAACCTTGGTTTCTACGCTGGCTGCATATCTCAACGCACTGACTAGTGAGGGTGTTCATGGTATGTTTTTATCCTGAACTGATCCACTGACTTTGCTGAAAAATGAATACTCTTGGTTTTCCTTTCGTTGGAATTGTATCTTGATTTCTCTTTCTCAGTGGTAACTGTAAACGATTATTTGGCTCAACGAGATGCTGAGTGGATGGGTCGTGTTCATCGCTTCTTAGGCCTTTCAGTTGGTCTCATACAGGTGATAAGTTCGTACAATATAAAAGAATTGTTGTGATAAGCTTGTGATGGTTTTGTGCGAGTGTGTATGTGTGACTGGAAAACATGGCTTCTATAGAACAAACAGATTGCTGTAGCCATCCAAACTCTTGAATATTCTGGTTGATTATTGTCTCATTGATGTGCTGTTACATGCATGTGCAGAAGGGGATGGCACCGAAAGAGAGGAGATCAAATTACAGATGTGATATCACATATACAAATAACTCAGTAATTTCTTTTTATTTTATTTTATTTTGGGATGGATACCTCCAATATAGCATTTCTAATATGCTGCAAGTTCCTCCTTTCTCTTTTTAATCTTATTCTGATGTATTGCTATTCATATTGCTATCAGGAACTTGGCTTTGATTATCTGCGAGATAATCTTGCTGGAAACAATGAACAACTTGTGATGCGATGGTACAGTAGGCATCAATTTTGTTTAATTATTACCATGACATTCTTGTTTTAGGCATATTTCCCTCTTGCATCTTTTCCCCTTTTTAAAACTTCATATCGCTAAATTTTTTTCCTGTCATTCTTATTCTTTTTATCATTTTCCTTACAGTAATTGTTCTTGTTATTAATCTAATTCCTTCTTCACAATAATTTATTATATTAATCTTGGACTATGCATAGGCAGGCCAAAGCCTTTTCACTTTGCAATAGTTGATGAAGTTGATTCCGTTCTCATTGATGAAGGTCGAAATCCACTGCTAATAAGCGGTGAGGTAATAAAATTTACAAAGATAGAATTGCAATTTATAACATATACCTAGAGAATCTGGGAATTACCATCTTGCAGCTTCCATTGACAACCCTTTAATGAATTGTGGATCTTCTCTAATCTTATGCTAGGCTAACAAAGATGCTGCTCGGTATCCAGTTGCTGCTAAAGTGGCGGAGCTGCTTGTTCCAGGCCTTGTAAGTCTATTTTACTGTCAGACATGTAACTTCTGTTCCCTTAATCTATCAATTATCCTTAGTTTCTTCTACAAATTGATATGGTAACAGCATTACAATGTTGAGCTTAAAGATAATTCTGTGGAGTTGACTGAGGAAGGAATAGCACTTGCTGAAATGGCTCTTGGAACAAATGATCTGTGGGATGAAAATGATCCCTGGGCCAGGTGAAAATTTTCTTCCCTCTTTTTCCTTTATTCTGGTCACCTTTTCATTACTTGGAAGAATGCCAAACATAGAAACAGCACATCCCCTTTTTTGTATTCAATTATTGACTCTAGCTTTACTTTCTTACATCACTTCAAATCAGGAATGCTGCTACGTGAGACTAAAACTTTCTTTTTCTTCATTAGACCCTTTGAAAGGGGTTGTGATTGTAGCCAAATAAATTGTAAATCATATCAATCAGCCTCATAGTTTCTATTTTGGCTCATATGGTGCATCATTCAGGTCACTTTTCTGGTTTGTTTCCCTTGATATGGAGGATGGTTATTTTAAGAGGTGGTGTATGGTCAGGTTTTTCTTCTTTGAGATACAAATTTCTCTACTAAATTTACCATTTGAATAGGAATGCCCATTTGAAGAATTACATGGAAAACAAGGGCACAACCACTTGAAGGTTCAATTTTTTGAAGGAAATTGTTATGACTAGAGATAAGATTATATTTCGTATTAACTCTTATATGAGGGACAAGTGTAGGAGGGAGAGATAGTTTGATGGGGATTGTAAATGAGGAATTAGAAGCTAGGTGCCTCATGGTCTACGTAGAATGATAAGCTACCTTCTAAAATGCCTTTTGCTTACTTTTGGAGGCCTTAGAGATTCATACCTATGTTTTTTGGGAACTATGGATAGCAAATAAAAAGATATCATAACTTTTAATTCTCGTAATGACTTAATATCATAATTTAATAGCTAACATGTAGAACTTGTAAACTTTGTGATCAACTCTCTAGACACAGTCTTCTTTTTGAGGAAATGATAGTCCACCTTTATATGTTTCTTCTTCTCGTGATAATCCAAAAGATAAACTAGATTAGAGGCTATATGCAACATTACCTTATTGTCACGTACCAATCTCATAGATAGGTCTAGTTGAATAAATCCCAATCTCCTCCAATAGATGACATAGCCATAGTAGCTCACACATTGCAACTGAAACAACTCTATTCTCAACTTCTGTGCGAGAGTGAGCTCCTAGGTTCTATTTCTTACTCTTCCATGAAATTAGTTTTGCTCCTACAAATACATTAGAAATTGAAGTATAACACCAATCAAATTGTGAGCTTGCATAATCTGTAATTTTGAAAGGTTTGCATAATCTATAGTTGTATATTCCTATCAGTTAATATATCCGTGATTATAGGATAGGAGTTTTTTTAGGAGCCTTTTTTTTAATGTATCTTATAATGTGAAGTGTTACTCCATATTGTTTAACATAGGGTTAGGACATAAATTGACTCGTCACACTAACTAAGAAGGCAATATTAGGTTTGGTTGATAGCGAGATATAACAACTCCCCAACTAAATTATGGTAGTTGGATCAAAACATGGCTCCCTCATTGAGTACAATTTTAGCATTAGGATTCATAGCGTATCCATAAGCTTGGACCTTGATAATCCAGTCTCTTGTAATAGATGCAAAGCATATTGTTTGAGAGAGGCAAATCCCTGTTTGAACCGTGCTGCCTTAATACCCAAGAAATATTGTAAAGGACCAATATCTTTAACTCGAAATTGTTGTTGTTGATTGACTTTCAACTAAAAAATGCCAAGTAAATCATTCCTAGTGATTACAAGGCCATCCATATAGATAATCGTAAGGACAAGTCCCTATGCCCTATGGTGATAAAACATAATGATCTAATTGGCAATGTTGGAGGATAAGTTCTTGCCCTACTGTACTCAATCTCCAAAACTATGCAATAGGAGATTGCTTGAGGCCATATAAAGATTTTTTCAATTGACATACATAGCTAGGTTCCCCTTGAGCAATAAAACTTGATGGTTGCTCCATGTAAACGTCTTTTAGAAGGTAGCCATGTAAAAGCGCATTTTTGATATCAAATTGATGTAGTGGCCAATCAAGCCAAGAAGCATTTGATATAGAAGGATGGACTAAGGCATTCTTGGCAACAAGACAGAATGTGTCATATTATAGGTTAAATTTTTGAGGGTTGCCTTTTGCAACTAAATGAACTTTGAACAATCAATAGTTCCATTTGATTGAATCATTATAGTGAACACCTTTCATCAATAAACTTGCCAAAAGGTTAGCACAAGCACCCAAGTACCATTAGATTGAAAAGTAGTCACCTCCTCAATTATAGTAAATCACCCCCAAAATGGGCCAAAGCTTTAGCCATTGTCTTAAGAATAGACATAGAAGGCAAAGTAGAAAGAAGAGGGCAAATAGGAAACAAAAGCGGTATAACAAGGAGATAGGAATGATATGACACAATATTAAAGCTAGCATGTTTGGTGCAAGATATGAGTACCTTTATGAAGTGCAATATGCATGCCAAGATCAGATGGAGTGGATTTATATAAGAAAGGATCCATAATCTAATGTCTTAATATTTTGGGTAAAGATATAGAACTCTTGTATAGAGACCACTCATCCTCCTTAATAAAATATTACAAAATTAATAGTTATTATATGATATATATTTTGCTATAAGTAGGGGTCTTCTATTATGTAAAATACACAAAATCTTAATAAAGATACAACCATAATGGTTTTTTGCTCGTGGATGTAGGCTTTAGAGCTGAACACACAAAACCTTATATAAATACCATCCCCTTCTTCTCTGCTTTCAGTTACAAAAAATTAATGCTGGTTGTGGTATCTAAGTAAGTGAATCTAGCTTTTTCCTTCACAATTGGAATTCAAAATTCATTTTGTCTATTTTACACATTCAAGTTATAACTAATTGTTCAGTGAAATTATGCAGATTTGTGATCAATGCTCTGAAAGCAAAGGAGTTTTATCGACGAGATGTTCAGTACATTGTTAGAAATGGGAAGGCTTTGATAATCAATGAGGTAGAGAAAATACGTGCAAGTGCATATGCTACATTTACAATGCAAAGAAGTGTGTGTAATATTATCGAAGACAAAATTTATGCAGTTAACAGGAAGAGTTGAAGAGAAAAGGAGATGGTCTGAAGGGATTCACCAAGCCGTGGAGGCTAAAGAAGGTTTGCAGATTCAGGTATAGTTTGATTAGCTTTTACTGTTTTATGAAGCTTGCAGACAAATGGTTCCATGGAAATAGGAATTTACTTGCTGCATCTTGTTCTTCTGGGGCACTCTTTAGGCTGCTTCGATTGTGGTGGCACAAATAACTTACCAATCACTGTTTAAGCTCTACCCGAAGTTGTGTGGAATGACTGGAACTGCCAAAACTGAAGTAAGTGAATTATTCAATTATCTTTTCTGTGTCCAGTTTTCATGATTTTTCAATTTGATTAAAATAATATGATCATGTTGCAGGAGAAAGAATTTTTAAAGATGTTCCAAATGCCTGTTATTGAAGTACCCACAAATCTACCAAATATCCGTGCTGATTTGCCAATTCAAGCATTTGCGGTAGATCTAACATATCATGTGCATATCTGTTTGATATACGTTACCCATGAATATGAATTGTTTCTTTTCTTATTATTTATTTATGCTTGTTACAAATTAGATCAAACAATTTGTTTAGATATAATTATATTAGTTAGGATTGATATTTTGCTTGATTATAAGTGATTATTTTGTAAAGTAGTTACTCCTAATCACTATGAATATGTACCAATACTCTCTATAATATATAATGTAGAAATTATATTTCTTCATATCATTGTATTAGAGCATATACGAGTCTTCCTTAGGCTAACCTTCATTCTGCCAAGTGAGCATTAGTAAATACCTTTGCTTCCTTCTTCCTTCAGTTTTATCCGGACAACAAAACCTTATATATATATATATATATACATGCATTCCTTTTTTTATTGGGTTACCTACTTCAGACACCCAACTTCTATCCTTAGCAATAACCATTTCTAGCTGTATTGTGTTCCACCTGCGGTCACCTTGGGTCGACATCGTACTAATAACAGTCACAATATTTTTAGACGTCCATTTTTTCTCATCATGGGCACCATTAGGAGCGTTGACAGTAGATCGACACACCACCAAAGGACGATCATTAGACGACTTGCGTGTGAATCTCACGTCTCTTGATCATTTTGCTTCTAGGGATGGTAATGGGTCAGGTTAGTTCGGGCCTGGGCCTGGGCCTGACTAGGCTAAAGGTAGCTTGGCTTGAGTCTTCGCCAGGGCTGATTTTTTTTAAATTTAAAGATGCAAAAATGTGATTTGCTTATAAGGGTCAGGCCTGGACAGCTCGAGCCTAATCCAAGGTTTGGTCAACTTGGGCCTTGCTCGTTAACTTTGGGGAGGACTGGACTGGATCCCAATTTCCATCTCTATCTACTTCTCCATACACACATCGATGCGTGGAAGATTGTACAACACTAATACAACCTTCAATAACCCTCTTTGATGGCAAAAACTCCTCTCAACCATCCCTATG
Source organism: Erythroxylum havanense (assembly GCA_024752395.1). Classification (NCBI taxonomy): domain Eukaryota; kingdom Viridiplantae; phylum Streptophyta; class Magnoliopsida; order Malpighiales; family Erythroxylaceae; genus Erythroxylum; species Erythroxylum havanense. The sequence continues at coordinate 11,992,209 of JANTNU010000006.1, forward strand.
CTAACGACATACAACGGTGACACTTTGGTGTAGTTCTTTGACAACGTGTTTGATGTTGTGTGCAAGGTACTCAATTAAGTTATGTTTACTAGATTTGTTCGGGTTTTTCTGATTATTTTGGTATAATTACTGGGAAAGATCTCTATGGTAATAAGTTGGAGTGTGCTGCTAGTCAACTAGTATTTTTGGGTGTAACAGCAACGTGATTCTGGTGCTGATGTCTAAGTGTGGGTCATCAGATGCTTTAGTCTGGATGTTAGATGGCGGTAATGTTTTTTTTTTTTTTATGGTCTTAACTCACAATTTGAAGTTGCCAAGTTTATGATTCTTTCTAACATTCAAATTTCTTTCTCAAATGAGGTTTTTACGCGAATACTCTGCACAGATGTTGGTACATATATTCTCTTAACATTCAAACCTCAAGTGCCCTCGTAAGTCGAAATAATGGATAGGACATTGAAAAATCAACTCATAAGACTTATAGTAGCGATAGGAAATTGGGATCATAAGAATCAAGATGTTAGAGCAATTATTTGTCGATGCTATTATGAGTCGGGTCATAGTAAATGTATCTGTCAAAAGCAATATTATGAGTTTCGTACTGTACCAGCTGAAAAATGGTATGAAACTGGGTATATAAGTACCGATCGTCGGTACTGATCGGTACCTTAAATTTTAAAAATTTGGAGAACTGTTTTGCAAAAAAAAATAATCTTAAAACACCCCCATCCTGATGCTACTCTGCTACTTTCACTCTCTCTCAGTTCTACTCTTCGACGACTGTCCTCTTCGGCGACTCTCCACCATTGGTTCTATCTCTCTCTCTCTCTTCGGGAGTTTCCACTCTTCCATGTGGGCAATAAGAAACCAGTGCAACACCCATCAATAATACATAGCCAAATCTACCCGCAAAAGAGCAAAAAGGGAACAAGTCAAATTACCCAAAGATTTCAATTGAGGACTGATCCCATGATTGCATTTCATGGAACACCTCATAATCTCCTTCAATAGTTTCTAATTCTTACTAGTGTGGGTCGTTAGAAAGGTAAATGGGTCTAAGAGAACGAAAAATTCTGAGTGAATCAGGCCTTGCAAGTGCTTCCTCTACCCACTGGTTCCATGAGCTATTCTCCACCTCCATCTACCAAGTTAACAATGGAGACACACAAAGAGAGAGTGACAGACACGACTGTGATAGAAGTAGGTTGGTGAGTGGTGATTGTTATACAACAGTCAAAACATGTGGTTGTTTTTTTACTTGCTAAACTCTTGATCAGAACAAGAAAAAAAGACAACGTTTTAGATAGGAATAAGAAACTATATATTATGGTGTTTTTACAATGTATAAGAATTTAAGTTAAAATTTTTATTAAATTAAATGTATAATTTTACAAATATCTGAAAAATAATATTAATGAAAATAAATAAATTACTATTATTTTAAATTTCAATTATTATGATTTTTGGAAATAGGTTGATGTAAAATTATAAATTATACATTACAATATATTCAAGAACTATTTTGCAATTTTTAAAACAATTCAAGGACCATTTTATAAATTTAAAAATTACCGAAAACGGTACTTAATATTGATCGATACCGGTACAGTACCATATCATAACCAAACTGATGAATACATCTCAAAATTTTCATTTTCCTCATGTTGCAGCTAATACTACTACACCAAACTCATCCATAGAAAAGATAATTATAGTTTCTACAGAAGAGTTTGCTTAGTTCACATAGTACTAAGAAGCATTAAAAAGTTTATCCCATCCTATCACACTATTGCTAATTTAGGTAACACACCCTCGTGTCTCTTTTCATCTTTATCACAATGGGTCATTGCCTTAGATAATTTGACAGGTAATCCTAATCTTTTTTCTACTTTCCAAAGCCACTTGTCTCCTTCCTATGTTACCCTAACCAATGGATCTACTTCTTTTGTTATTAGATATGGAACTATTAATCCCACTCCATTAATATCTTTATCATTTGTCTTAAACTTACGGGGATTCTCCTTTAATTTATTATCTATGAGCAAACTCACTCGTACCTTGGATTGTTATATCTTATTCTTTCCCGATCTTTGTATTTTTTAGGATCTTATGACAAATAAGATTATTGGTAAGGGACGTGAATCAAGAGCTCTATACATTATGGATACACAGATGCTAAGATATATTGCTTGTTCAAGTGTCTTAACTCCTTTTGAAGCTCATTGTCGGTTAGGACATCTCTGTTTACCTTTATCAAAGAAGTTATGTCCTCAATTTCTTAATATATCTTGCTTAGACTGTGAGTCTTATCAGTTTACTAAATATCATCTTCTCCCTTCACTCCCTCGAATGACAAAAAGAGCCAGTTTTTCATTTGAATTAGTACATTATGATGTTTAAGGTCCACGTTTTGTTGTCTCTAAAATTGGGTTTCAATTTTTTCTCACTTTTGTTGATGATTTGTCTCGTATGACTTGGCTTTTTAATGAAAAATCGTTCTAAGTTATTTTCTCATTTCACTACGTTTTATACTGTGATCAAAACTCAATTTAATATCTCTATTCATACTTTGCAAAGTGATAATACCATAAAATATTTTTCCACATCATTTCAAACCTACATGATCCAAAATGGCATTCTTTATCAGTCATGTGTTGACACACCATCTAAAAATAGTGTTACTGAAAGAAAAAATTGACATCTCCTTGAAAGAGCTTGAGTACTCTTATTTCAAACACATGTTCCCAAACCATTTTGGGCCAATGCTATTTCCACAACTTGTTTTTTGAACAATCATATGCCTTCATTTGTTCTTCATTTGAGATTCCTTATAATGCCCTTTTTGCCACTAAACCCTTGTTTCCTATTCTACTACAAATTTTTGGTAGTACTTATTTTGTACGCCATGTTCATTTTCAAGTTACCAAATCAGATATTAAATCTTTAAAATGCGTTTTTTTGGGCTACTCTTGCCTACAAAAAGGACACAGATGCTACTGTCCTACTTTAAACAAATATCTTGTGTCAGCTGATGTTTCTTTTATGGAAAATATTCTCTTCTCCCCTGATTCTTCAATTTCTGGAAAGGTGGACGATGACCTCTTAGTTTACAAGAACACCTTTCTCACTACAAATGCCACTCTACATATGATCCTCCTACTCAACCACAACCACAACCACCACCTATTCACTTGCTCTATTCTGGAAGATACAATCATCTTGATACAAGTTCACTACTTTTCTCTTCATCACCAAATCCCACAACACATTATCCAAAACTTCCAATTGCTCTTCACAAATGTAAACGTCAATGCACCTATCCTATTTCCTCTTTTGTTTCTTACGAATATTTGTCTCTCTTCTTGTTCTTTTGTTGCCTTATTTGATTCCTTGACCCTCCGGAAAATTGTTCATGAAGCCTTATCTCATCCTGGTTGGCGTAATGCCATGATAGATGAGATGAATGCTTTGGATGCTAATGGTACGTGAGACTTGGGGACTTACCTATTAGAAAGAACACCATTAGATGTAAATGGTTGTTTGCTGTTGAAATCAGTTCTGATGGATTTATGTTTTGATTTAAATTACGACTTGTAGCTATGCCCACCTCTATAGTGTGGATAATTCTAATACTTTCTCTCTTATGGCTAAACTGACTTCTATTCATCGATTCATTTCTTTAGTAGCTACTCATGATTGAACCCTACATGAATTAGATATCAAGAATGCTTTCTTATGTGGAGATCTTTGGAGGAAATGTATATAGAGCAACTAGTTGGATTTGTTGCTCAGGGGGAGAATGGGAAAGTTTGTTGTCTTCACAAATCCTTATATGGTTTAAAACAAAGTCCCTGGGTTTGGAAAATTTAGTCAGGCAATGGAATAGTTTTGCATAAGTAAGAGTAATTCTGATCAGTTAGTATTCTATAGACATTCTATATCTGACATCATTCTCCTTATTTTTTATGTAGATGATATTGTTATCACTGGTGATACTATGGGCATTTCATCCATGAAATCCTTCATTCACAGTTAATTTCATACAAAAGATTTAGGGACTTTGAAATAATTTTTGAGGGTTGATAAAGGGTAAGAAAAGCATTCTCTTGTCACAAAAGAAGTATGTACTTGATCCTAATTGAGAATGGAAAGATGGGGGCTAAGCCATGCAGTGCTCCAAAGATTCCTAATCTACAACTCACCAAAGATGGGGATTGTTTGAAGATCCTGAGAAATATAGGAGATTGGTTGGAAAATTGAATTATCTCACAGTAACTTGTCTTGATTTGCATATTCTATTAATGTTATATGTCAATTTATGTCTTCTCCTACCATTCATCTTTGGGCTGCTCTAGAACAAATATTATGTTACATGAAAGGAGCTCCTGGTCTTGAGATTCTATACAAAAATCATGGACACACTCATGTTGAGTATTTCCCAGATGTTGATTGGGCAAGCTTTAAGATTGATCGAAGATCAATTATTGGTTATTGTGTTTTTGTTGGAGGAAATTTAGTTTCATGAAAAGGTAAGAAGACACAAGCCTGTCTAGATCTAGTGCAGAGTTTGAATATATAGCTATGACACAATCGTCATGTGAAATAATATGGATATACCAACTCTTAATGGAAATTGGTTTTAAAACTCCATTGTTATGGTTTGATAATAAAGCAACACTACATAATACTTCGAATCATGTGTTCCATGAATTAAACTTATCGAGGAAGATTGTCTTTTTGTTCATAAAAAAGTACAACAAAACTTGATTTCCATAAGATATGTTAAAACTGGAGAACAAGCAACTTGGGGATATTTTCACAAAGACTCTAACTGGAGCTTAGGTGAATTATATTTGTAACAATTTGGGCATGATTAATATCTATGCTCCAACTTGAGGGGGAATGTTACAGATTCTATCAAATAATCTATTTAGATATCATTATATTAGTGAGGATTGATATTCTGCTTGGTTATAAGAGATTATTCTATAAAGTAGTTACTCCTAATCACTATAAATATATATCAATACTCTATATAATATATAAAATAGAAATTACCTTTCTTCATATCAATGTTAATAGACTGCTCGTGGCAAATGGGAGCATGTTCGTCAAGAAGTTGAATACATGTTCAGGCAGGGCCGACCTATTTTAGTGGGGACCACCAGGTAAACTCCAGCCTTAAAATTATTATACAATATTTACTGCAGTGGAAGTATTAGTTTAGAAAGGACTTGAACTGGAGAGGGAGGATTGCTGGTTACAGTTGCAGTTATTTCTTGTATGGGGATCTTTTTAGAAGATTTTTATGTTGCATCCCTCACCTATTTTTATCTTCATTTTGGTTCTTCTTAATGCAGTGTTGAGAATTCTGAATATCTTTCTGATCTGCTGAAGGAGTGGAAAATTCCCCACAATGTCCTTAATGCACGACCAAAGGTTAGTTAAATTTACCAGCACTGGACTGTGTGTGGTTTATAGTTTTTCATTTTAGTGTGGTGAAACAATTCAACCCAATAAATTAAGCGGTAGGGTTAGGGTTTAGAATAGATCATATATGAGCTCTAACGGTTAGCTACCTTTGCATACTACGTTAGCAGTGCTGTGTAATCCTTTAACTTGGGACATTTCATTATTTGAGTCAGTATGCTGCAAGGGAAGCTGAAATTATTGCCCAGGCAGGAAGAAAATGTGCTATTACTTTATCCACAAATATGGCTGGAAGAGGTACTGACATAATTCTGGGAGGAAATCCAAAGGTAGGTATATTTGTTGCAATTTCTTTTAAAACTTTTATCTTCTTGTTTCTGTAGGAAAAATCTGTAAGTCCTTAAGCTTTGGATAAGCATATGAGTCTTGGATGATAAATTTGTGTTCATACCAACATCCATGTGGCGAATGGCCATGTTGCAAACTTTCGATCTAAGTAAGAAGTTTGAAGGAAGGGTGCTATAGGGTGGGTGGAGTGGGTTCAGGGAAAAATTATAAACTACACCTCCTTAATGCAAGTCATCATCCTATGCCAAAAAAGTTGTCATGTATATGGCTTTGCATTCATTAACCATGGATTCTTTGATTCTTTAATGACATCTGTCAGCCTTTTGATTGTTGTAGATGCTTGCAAAAGAGATCATACAGGACAGCTTGCTTTCTTTCCTAACGAAAGAGTCTCTGAAAGTTGAAGATGATGGCGACATAATTTCACATAAGGTTACTGTGTATAAAACTTATTGTGATTGTTCTAGACAAGTTGCCATGATTATCAATCATATCCTTTTGTGCAGGTATTATCAAAGATAAAAATAGGCCCAACCTCACTAGCTCTGCTAGCAAAGACAGCACTCATGGGTTTGTGCTCTGCTCTAAAAGCCTTTTGTATCACCTGCTTTCAGATTGGATATAATTTGTATTGAAATGTTATTCATTGTTGAATATGATTCCCCAGCTAAATATGTTGGTAAAAGCGAGGGCAAGAGCTGGACATATGTGAAGGCAAAATCAATGATATCAAAGTCGGTGGAAATGAGCCAGTCGATGGGCTCTGAAGAGTTGCAAAAACTTGTTGATGAGCAGTCTGAGATTTACCCTCTTGGCCCAACAATAGCACTTACTTATCTTTCAGTTCTCAAAGATTGTGAAGCTCATTGTTCCAATGAGGGGTCTGAAGTGAAGAGACTTGGTGGACTTCACGTGATTGGAACATCTTTACATGAGTCCCGCAGAATAGATAATCAGGTGCCTATCAATTGCTATAGCAGTTGAATTTTAAGCAGGCCTTTTTATATTCTGATACCTTTTATCTTAACAAAAAGTCATTTCGGTTTGTAAGTAAATGGCATCGTGATAGCAGCATAAAGTGCACTGGCCCAATTGACTGGCATATGTTCTTTTCAGCATACATATCCTTACTGCCCACACTTGTTGAAATGGTGCTCCAAACATCTGTTCACATTAAGGCTAACAAAAGTGTTATTGTTTTCTGATAATTTATTCTTTTGGAGCAGGTTCACTACCTGCCAGTGAACTCTTCACTTAATTATTTTGATTTACCGATATTAAGATTTAATCATATAGATGTTTAAACTCCACATCTTGAAGTATGATGTAACAAATATTAACACCGCCAGCTCCTTATTGATTTAAAAATTCTTTGTCACTGCTTCCACTTCTATGCATAGATGTAAGTTTAAGCTGATTTTTTGCTATTTTATCCCTTCCCTCGCTAAAAACAAAAAAGCTTCGAGGTAGGGCAGGAAGGCAAGGGGATCCTGGATCTACACGATTCATGGTGAGGTAATATTATAATTAAACTTTTGCCACTTTTTTTCCTCTGCTTCTTGTTATAGTATTCTGAGATTGGTTGTAATCATCCTTGATTTGCTTGAATCAGAATTAACTGCAGAATGAGATTTTTTTTGTTTGTTAATCAAGAGATATTATTAAGTAATGTGTATATCATTCCTTCCTATAAATAGGGTTTCTTGTACTATATAACGTACACACTATTTCAATAAGAAACATGTAGCCTTCTGCTTGTTGTGTCCGTGGATTTAAGCCTTTATGGCTATACCACGTAAATCTTGTCTATTTCTCTCTCCTACTTTCTTCCCTATATTTTTACATTTCAACATGGTATCAACGCAAATTCTTTAAGTCAGCTAATTGATGTTCCTTGTGAATCACCTATGTCTTTCGTTGGACCCTTGTGAGTTCAAGACCTTGCTAATTAGAGGTGGTGTTGATTTGGTGATCTCTTCCCAAAGTGAGCAAGAATTTTTGGTTGTTGGTTCAGTGGATCTCTCTTCAAATGAGAGTGTGTTATGTTGTCTTGATGAATCTCTTCCAAAGTAAGAAGGGGTTTATGTCATTGGTTGAAGCATCTATGTTCCAACTTGAGGTAGAGTATTAGAATATCTAGAAATTGATTACAGTCATCCATGACTTTCTATAATTAGAATTAGTTGTAAATTAGATATTATTATGTGCATCGAGAAATACTATTACCTAATATACACATCATTCCTACCTATAAATAGGGCTTCTTGTACTATGATATTTGCACACGATATCAATAAAAAACACGTAGTTTAACACTCAAGTTCTGTATCCATGTTTCTCTACCATATTATATCCATAAATTTTAAGTTTCAACACTTGAACTGATTGTAATGCTATAGAAGTCATTAAAGAAATTCCTCTGTTATGAGAACTATAGATGTTTTGTTTTACAGTATAATTTATGTTTGCCTGCTCAAGTTCTTTTTTCAATGGTAGTACTCATGAAACCAGTAATATGGAAGCTTGTATATCAATGAAGGACAGAAGTACATTTAAGATGTTCGCTTCACCACTACTTTATTCCTTTCATTCCCTTTCATTTTTCTTTTTACTCTGTTTTCAGTTCATTTCTTTCAAATTTTAATCATACGAGATAGATAAATGACTTATATTAGTTTACTAAGATTTTTGTACAGGACTTTCTTACTACTATCCTTTATTTATTTTATTGTTAAACCATATGCGGAAGATAGATCTTTTTGCGTATTCCGATGATTATGTTGGTTTGAGATGTATTGAATCTGAATCTCTTGGTGCCAAATTTGAGTGTGTAGTTTAGTGCTTTAGCTGATCCTTTGATTTTATTGTTTATGAAACAGCTTGCAGGATGAAATGTTTCAAAAGTTTAATTTTGATACTGAGTGGGCTGTGAAACTTATCTCAAGGATTAACAACGATGAAGATATACCAATTGAAGGGGAAGCTATTGTAAAGCAGGTAAAGCTTTTAAAACATGCCCCTAGTTTGCCATCACTTGTTTCTTAATCCTATATGTTCTTTCAGTCCTGGAATGTCTTAGTGCTAATTTCAACTGTGTTGAATTTTCAGCTTCTGGGACTGCAAATCAATGCAGAGAAGTATTTCTTTAACGTGAGGAAGAGTCTCGTTGAGTTTGATGAAGTATTAGAGGTATGCATCTTGGAAAAGCAACTACCTTATTTGGAGTATCACAGTTTCCACTTTTTTTTACCTTCGATCTTAATAGCAGATGCTCAACAATGGTGACCATCCATTTTCACATGTTGCTAGTTGAATAAGGAATTACTAAAGTTGTAAGGATTACACATGACAGTGATCTCCCGTGTGTATGCAATGGCTCATAAATGGGCAGAACTGCTGGCGACTATTATGCTTCTTTTTTTCACACAAATGGTCTAAATATAGTTGGCAAACTGCATATACGTGATCAAATTGCATATATTGTCAACTAATAAACACCATATGACAATGTTGATAACATTAAATATTTGAATAAATAATAGCAAATGTAATCTCTTTTACTCATTTGATTCTTTTTGTTATGTCAGGTACAAAGGAAACATGTCTATGACCTTAGGCAATTAATTTTAACTGGAGATAGTGAAAGTTGCTCCCAACATATATTTCAGTAAGTTTCTTTTCTGGTTTTAGTTATGCCTACTTATTATAGGTACTATCAGACCTTTAGTTTCAATGGACTGGCTCATCCCTATTATTTGCAATAAAACCTCCAAAAGTAAAAAGTAATGATGTTGGTACCACAATTAAAAGAGGTATTAATTAATTGAGAATTAATTTAACCTATTAGTTCAAGTCAGGACTATAAAAAATTATTATATTATAGAAATTATTAATTTATTGATTAATAATTGATGAAATTTTCCCATGAAACAAACATGCTTGTATCCAGAAGCCTATCTCTCATAAAATAGTGATACCATTTATGTTCTGCTGGATACTTTATAACCCTAGTGAAGATGATTTTGGAAATTAATCATTTGTCTGGTTTGACTGCTTGCATTACGTTGTGATAACATATTATAATAGATCTCAATAAGGATGGATATTAATAAGCAGAAATTCTGGGAAGATGTCCACGTGTCTCCGTTTTACATGGTACTTATTGAACATTAATAACCGTAGTGCATATTCAACACAAAATATTGGGAATCTCTAACATGAAACTAAATATAACATGCCTTCACAAACAAGAAATAATAAAGTCAACATACTTCAAGTCCTGAGCATTTGAGATGATAGTGTTTGGCTGGGACCTTCCTCGCCAGTTTTAGTAATCTACCTGGAACTTGTTGGTCTGGTTAGTGTGAAGACATCAATAAGTGCATTTTTGTTTCTTCAATCTTGTTTCATTTATGTGTGGCTGTGTGTGCACATTTCTGCATCTGTCAAAATCTAAAAGGTATACGAGTATGCCTGCATCTGTCAAAATCCTACCATGTGAAGCCTTCTTGAACTGTTTAATGCTGTTAAAGAGCAAGCTGTTTGTTTAGGTACATGCAAGCAGTGGCAGATGAAATCGTCCTTGGCAATGTTGATCCCATAAAGGTAGATGTGATACACCTGTACAATAAATTTCCAGTGCTTTTGCTAATTTCCTTAAGTTACTTGATTAGCATCCACGAAGCTGGAGTCTGGGTAAACTCTTGAAGGAATTTATTAATGTTGGGGGAAAGCTATTGGAGGGTTAGTACGGTCAAGATCCTTCTTTGTTTGTTTTAATTTCTGCCTACTCTGGCTCTGAGGGTCATTGATTTCAGAATTTCCACTCTTTGAAGATAATCGTTATTGTGTAAAATATTTTTAGGTTCAGTTGCAATGATTACTGAGGAAGCCTTGCTGAATTCTCTTCTAAAATTACATGAACTGAGTTCTATAGACGTCAACAATTTTCATCTACCGAATCTGCCAAGGCCACCAAATGCCTTTAGAGGAATCCGCAAGAAGAGCTATTCCTTAAAACGATGGCTTGCAATCTGCTCAGATGAGCTGATCAAGTGAGCAAAAACTTTTTATTTGGATATCCTGGAGCAGTGCAACTTGTATCTAACTTGTAGATAACTGGCTACAGTGATGGCAGATACCGAGTAACTACTAACCTCCTTCGCAAATACCTTGGAGATTTTCTGATTGCTTCATATTTAACTGCTGTTGAAGAATCTGGTTATGATGATGCATACATTAAGGAAATTGAGGTTAGCTCTGCCTTTTAACTGCTGCTTTCTTTTGGGCTAAAGATTCAGTGTGACTGCTTACTGAGGTACTCCTCTCACTATATGACAGGTGTGTTTTAATTAGAATTCTTGTTGAGCACGATAAAAATTATTTTCAGAAAGCTTTTAAAAGGAGCTAACTGTTTCTAATGATAAGAAATGTGCAGCTTGAATCATTAATTAAACTATCAAGTTCACATGTCTCAGTAACCTATACATTGCATAGCGGTAAATTTGTTGAATCTTTGGGGTTGGCAAAGATGGCTGCTTGCAGTTGTGCATCCGTATTGCATTTAGTTCCTATTAACTTATTGTACGTTTCAATCAGACGTGAACAATATTAATACTATTGAATCTAATTCTGTAAGTAACTAATTACACTATCATATGGATTTTCTTGAGAACATCTGCTAAAACCTTTTGATGGACATGCCAATTATTTTTATTCTTAATCCCTTTGGTTAATCTATACAGTAGTTGGCAATCATTCAATGGTAAATATTTAGTGGTTTGTGGTGCTGGATTATTCATATTTGTGCATATTTTCTCTTTCAAGGAACTCTGACATTTGTCCCACTGGATGGCCATCTTGCATGTTTTCTTTCTTTTAACTTTTTTCTTTGATACCAATTGAATGTAGAAAGCAGTTCTTCTGAAAACTTTGGACTGTTTCTGGAGGGACCATCTTGTAAACATGAACAGGCTTAGTTCAGCGGTAACCTATATGATACTTTTACCTTTAACTTGTTCAACTTTCCAAAATGTGCTAGATGACATCCAACCCCTTTCAGGTTAATGTAAGAAGTTTTGGGCATCGTAATCCTCTTGAAGAATACAAAATTGATGGGTGTCGATTTTTCATTTCAATGCTGAGTGCAACTCGGAGAATAACTGTAGAAACTCTCTTGCAGTATTGGTCTTCCCCCATGGAGTCTCAAGAACTCTTTGTATAAAAGCATAAGAGGTAAGCAACTTATGTCTTTCTTTCACTTTTTGTTGAACATCGCTCTTTAATCAGGCTTATGAAGGGTTGTGTTACTTTTATGATTCTGTCAGCATCAGGACTAAGGGATGCAATATTGTTTCTTTAATGGATTGAGTTTAACTTTCACACGGGGTCCATGTTAGCAGCTTTTTTTTGTTTTTGTTTTTGGTTGGTTGGTTGGATGAGATTATACTGGAATTCTTGGATCTTTGGTAATATATCAACAATCTAAACTTGGATCGGTAAAGCTCTCTGTTTAGCTAAGCATTGTATCTCAGCGATGGTGGTCTAGCTCGAAATTCTTTGGCAGCAGACAGTGTATCAAATGTTGAAGTTCATTATTATGGTTAACTTCTTTGTTTCCCAGAATGATTTGGAGATTGCTGGATTATTGTAGCCTATCATGTCTTCGTCCGCAATTGTTGAGATCTTCAGCTAATTGGACACTTCGGTGCTGAAACAGAGAGCTACATGGTGACCAAGTGGCCAGAAGATATCCTAAACAAAACATATTTTTTGTTTAGTAAGCTAGCTGTTTTTGTTATCAAAAGTAAAAAGACCTTTGCGATTTTATCGATCGCTTCTTTTAACTCCCTTTCAACTTCCCCTTTTACAATCATAGGTTTTGTAAATTTGTAGACCAAAATACAGCGGTTTGGTATCATCATACTTCTCATGGAAGGGGAGGAGTAGAATGCCTAGAGATTCTATTTGCCTTAGTCCTGTGGATTGCAGTTCACCTTCTTGTATTCTTGCATGAAATCCTTTCAACTGACGCTATTCAATAGATCTAACTTTTATCAGCTCTAGTTCATTCATGTGTGAAATTTGCCTTGGACCAGCACAGATAAATGCTGTGATGATTAATGAGGTTCTTAGCTTTCTTTTTTAATATACAAGGACGTATGTACTTAAAAAGAGTCGCTAATTCAAAATACATCCGGATCAAATAAAATTATCAGGAGTTGTTTACCCAAAAAAGAGATTATCAAGAGTTCAATCTACTAAACCTCATCAGTTTATATTTATCAATTGAAAAAAAAGAAAGAAAGATGGTGTTTGAAGTTATGAATGTGTGGAAGGCTTTGGAACATAAACATTAATTTTGATGGATACTTTAAAGGGAAGAATGAACTTGCAGATTCGATTGCCAAAATCTAGTGGAAAGTAACACAATCTTTTGCTCAAGGGAACATTGAATGAGCTTCAGGAATACAGAAACTCCATCCTTAAGTCAATAAAGTTAATTAAATTCGTACAAGTCCAATTATTTTTATAACATATATTCAAGCATTAAAAAATGCTCTAAGACATGGTTTCACGTAAATTAATGTGCTTTCTGTGTCCTGCAGACAAGATGGGTACAGTGCGCCACCCGTTGACAAAAGCATATGCTAAACTGTTGTTTTAGTTGGTAGTTATCTTCTAACTGAACAAATTGTTTCCAGT
>JANTNU010000006.1:12159756-12175021 GCA_024752395.1 Erythroxylum havanense
TTTCATTAATAAATTTTTATTAAATTTATTATTAATTGTATACAATTTATTATTAATTATTTAAAATATTATTATTATTTATTTAATATATTTTATTTATTTTATTCTATTCTAGGTGATTTATATATATAAATAATTTATTTTTATTTTCATTTATATAGAAATATATACAAACAATTAAAGAATAATTGTTGGAACCCGATCCGGAGACCAGATCCCAATCGAAAAACGGAGAGACGAAGAACAAAGGAACGAAATATAAACGAAATTGGGCTGAAGGCAAATGAAATCAAAACGGAGCCGAAAGAAAAAAAACGTAATGTAAATGAATATGAAGTCGAATCGAATACGAACAAATCAGAAGCGAAACAAAAACGAAACTTCGACATCCGAACTTATCGATCTAAGTCACTTAAAACCGGTATAAATTTGTTGCTTTTTTTCATTTCATTCAAACTCGTACAAATCAATACAAGTTCCCTTTTTGGAAAACTTATCCTCTAACCAAACTCAACTACAAAAGAAACTCAAATCGAATTTATGTCATGTACTCCCGAACGGATCGTGATAAATTTACCCTAATCTTCCTCAATAACTTTGATCTACTTAGGGCCTAAAATTGAATCTGATTCCTAAGCTAGAAATGAAATTTCATGTCTCTAGATTAATTAGAATCAACAATCTCCTCAATTGAATCTCTGTAACTTAATATATGCTTAAAAATCCAAAGATTGGTCATAGTCCAATCAGCTTTCCAAACTGATCTCTTATTTCTCTTACCCCCAAACTTTTGGCTTCTAACTCCAATTGCTATAACATTTCATGTAGAGGTAGAAAAACATGTTAGGATTCTGACGCCTCAAGAATCACCTCATTCGGAGGTCGGACGAAAGAGTTATGGCCAAACGAATTTGATATGTTCACGTCCAGATTCCTACTGAACATACTTTGCCGCAAACGCCATAACTCTCGTTATAGATGTTGGATTGACTTTGTTTTTGAAAGGTTGGAAAGTAGACATCTAGGGATACAACTTTCATGAAGACTAAAATTTTAAATTCTGTCATTAAGAGGTCTAAAACACTCGGATGGTGTGAAATCACACGGTCAGGCCGTGTAACCTACGGGTGAAAAGTGTCCCTGCGCTGGAATTTACACGGCCCATGTAAATTCACACGGGTAGGCCGTGTAAGTTTTGGGTGAAATAATTTTTCACCCTCCAAGACCCCTCCAAAGGATCCTACATCCATCCTAACTTCTTCTATACTCATAATCTTGCTAAAATCTACTCGTTCAAGTCTGAGATTCACTTCATGCACACTAAAGGTTCGGGAATTTTGTTCGCCACAACTTCCTAACTTGGAATAAGCATAGCTCTTAATTACCACATCGAAAAATGGAAAACTTGGTATCTTTGGAAAGGTAAAAGGAAGCTCTACAATTTCCATGAAGGATTAAAAAACTAGTTTGGCCTTTAAGGGGGTCAAAAATAGCTTCAAAGTTTCTGCAAAACTTGGAAAAGATCCGATACTATATCATGAGTTTGAAAAACCATATCTTTTAACACACTAATCTAACAATGTCACATTTTACCTCATTGGAAAGATAAAGCGATGATATATAAATTTCATGAAGGGAGAAAAAACCAATTCAATCATTAAAGAAGGTGAAAACACTCTCAAAGTTTCTGTCTATATAATAGCCAATGGAACAGTGTAATTGACCAAATAAACAGTAACTATAATCTTTTTAACTTCATAACTTTTAACTCCTAACTTCAATATTTGCAATTTATACATCATTGGAAAGATAGGAAGATGATATACATTTTCTATGAAGGGTGGAAAATCAAAACAGACTCTAAGGAGGTGAAACTCCCTTCAAAAAGTACTGCATAATTATAACCCTAATTAACAGTAACTGAAATCTTTCAACCCTTATAACTTCTTCAACCTAAGTCCAAATGTGACAAAGTATATCTCATTGGAAAGCTCTAAACATATATTACAATCTTCAAGAAGATCTCACAACCTAATTCAAGCTCTAAGAGGATCTAAAATCTAAGCGAATTTTCTGTCCATTTTAATAAAAATTGGACAACACCTCCCCTAAAAATGTAACTAGCCAAATCTTCAATCCATCTCCATTACCTGCACAAAAACTCAATCTTCAATCTTCCACAACATAATCTAATCCACATATACATCCCAACACAATTCCAATAGCAGCATACGCACTCCTAAACATCTATCAATTCAAAACTATAAAGAAACACAATTTTACTTTTCTAATCATGCTCAATGCATACAACAAAACTTTTTGAACAATATACACAATAGATACATTAAAACCCAATTCTTTTGCATTTACAAGGAAGGTAGAAATTATAGAAAGCTTTAGAGGGCATTTTAGTCCGAATACATCCAAAATATCAATGAATAAAATACAAAAACATCAACTGTCCAAAATGTTATCTAAAGCTTTGTTTTCTCAAATACGACTTCAAAAGCAAAAAGCATCGAACCAAAATTCTCTATCTTTTAATATAATATTACAAACCTCCACTCCAGCATTAGACCTAACATGCTAAGATGAAATCCACTTATCACTTGTAAATATTTGTCTTAATTCTTTCTTCATCGCAACAAAAGACTAAAGTGACAAGAAATTTGTTGTAAATCTTATCACAGTAGGATGACACAAATTTCTATCGTTGGTAAATTCCTTTCTCATCAAATTCAATACCTATGCACAATTATAAATAAACTTTGTCACCTTTTTAGTTTTTTGCATAGTCTCGTCAATAACAAAAAAAATATTTAGGATCCCCTATATTCTCCAGCATTAGGTCAATGCAATGTGCAACACAACGAGTCCAAAAAATGAATTATACATATTCTGCAACCTTTTTTCTATCACTTTATAAACAAAATCATTAGCCCTATATCATTCACAACTTTATCAAATATTGCAAACAAAGTATCAGTATTTCTAACAAGGCCAAATGCATCAATAGATTTCAAAAACATAAAGTCATTCGTAGAATAAACCAAAAAAATTATAGTAGGCTCTTGTCTCTTGTTTGTCCAACTATCACACATTATTAAACATTCATAAATACCTCAATTCACTCTTCTTTCAGCCAAATAACTTCTAATTTCATAAATAGAACAACTCATTATTTGGTGAAGATTCAAGGTAAGTGTATGTTTAATATTTTGAAGTTTTGGAAGAGTTTTGGTTCCTGAAGTTTAAGAAATGCATGGATTTAAGTATTCTAGGATCAATTTTTTGCCTATGTTTCTTTGGGCTTTCTAATTTGAATTCCTACTGAATGAGAATTTTATCATTTATGAAGGAAATCAAAAAAGGGATCAAGAAAGGCAAGAGAAGCAAGAGGAAAGACATTGTTAAGCCAATTTCTTAGGCAAGAAATACAAAGTAGGTACAAGTTTATAATAGAGTAAATATGCCACTAATGTTTTTTTTAATTAAGGAAGTTAATGATTTCAATTGCATCATAAATGTTGCATTTACTGCTTCTTGAATTAAATGAGAAATTGTTATATGTTTGATATATGAATTGTGCAATGATTTATGAAAAGATTTTTAAAATGATTTTTTTTAAAATAACATGTTTATGAAATCATGTTTTCGGAAATGGGTTTTGAAATATCTCATGTTCATGAAAAACAAGTTTCTAAAATGTGCCTTTTGGGCAAACCATTTTTAATTCATGAATTACATGATATGTGAGTTTGGTGTAGTCTATTCAAGTATGTCACATGCATGTTGACCAAGTTAAAGGCTTCTCTCGCCTGCCCGTAAGTGGCACATAATTCCTTTATAAACTCCCTCATGATTATGTCTACGCAAAACTACTATATGAGATTGTGATAATACATTAAGTTTACTACTACACAGGATCATTATATGAAAATGTGTAGTTTGTCATGTTTATGGATCTACCCAAACCATTCTAATGTGCTTATATGCTTATGATATGTTAACAAGTTTAATGCATACATGATTTGTAGTTTGTGAATTTTG
Source organism: Erythroxylum havanense (assembly GCA_024752395.1). Classification (NCBI taxonomy): domain Eukaryota; kingdom Viridiplantae; phylum Streptophyta; class Magnoliopsida; order Malpighiales; family Erythroxylaceae; genus Erythroxylum; species Erythroxylum havanense. Next base: position 12,163,807 of record JANTNU010000006.1, read on the forward strand.
GTTATGAATTTGAGAACGATACGTTTTATGAATTTAATTAGAACTTTGTATTAACAAATGAACATTTCAAATGTTTTGTTTATTTTTTCATTATAAACTGTTACCCAAGAGCTTTAAGCTCACCCCTCCATTTCTGTCCCATTTTCAGGTGAAGAGCATGAGATATAGTAACCAAGAGTTGAGGCATTACTCCATTTATGCAATTTTTGCATTTTAAGCTAATTTTGTAAAACAAGGCTTTAGTCGCATTTTGAGCAATTCCCGTTTATGTAAACTTTGTATTTTTGGGATTACGATGTATTGTGACTTGAATTGTCCATCAAAACTTTGTAGAACTCTTATCTTTTGATATTAATGAAATATGATGATGTTTGTTCCATGGCTTTTCAAGTCGTTACATTGCATTTTCCAGCTTTTCAAAGGGGTAGGAATTGTATTCTGAATTCAGGAAAACAACTGCATTATTCTAGGTTGAATTAGACAAAGTTGTCTTCTTGAAAGTTGTAAATTATCTTTCTAGCTTTCCAATGATATAAAGTATGAAATTTTTTGATATTTGAGTTAAAAGATATGATCATTATAAATGGTGATGCTGCATAGGATGTATATACAGAACAACTATATTAATGATGAGAATTTGTTGTATGTGATTAATCATTTGAGTTGAGATTTAGGAGTTTAATGCAATCAATTTAGTAATTGAATGCTTAAGGAGTGATATTATATCAGAAGAAGTGAATTTGGGAAGATTATGAGTGAAAGTGATGTTAAAATAGATGTAGGAACCATTGGAGATGCTTTGGAGGGAGTTTTGTATCTCCTATGTCCATTAAATGGACTTTAACGGACCTTTTTGGGTCTAAAAATGCTCCCAACCTCATCAATGTCCGTTAAATGGATATTAGGTCTGTTAAATGGACCTTCTTGGGTTTGGAAAACACTCCAGACCCCGTGTATGTCCATTAGGTGCACGTGTATGTCCATTTACATTGTTTACTTTTTGAAATTCACGATTCTGACCCTCTAGATAGGTTTGAGGTCTTACAAAAATTGTAGATCTCGAAGTCTTCTTCGAAACTGTCTTAAAACAACCTTAATCCAATAACTCTAGTGAATGTTATGTCAATTGTCCCAAGATAGGTACAATATGATTTAGGATATAAATATGTTTGATTCTTTTGGCCATAACTTCATCATCCAACCTCCGAATGAAGTGGCTCTTAAACCAATAGATTCTTAACACATTTTTCTATCCTTCCATAAAAATTGGTAGCCTATGGCATTGATCTGAAAAAGATTGATGGAAAAGAAAGTGAAGGAAACGATTAGAAAAGCATGAATTGGTTATGAAGATAAAGATTTTTGGGACATTATTATAATGAAGATGAACGGATGATGGCTAATGAGAGTTCATGAAAATAACCTTACAAGGTAATACATACGTTCACGTCTTATGATATTTCAAAATGTTGGGATCCAAAAATGGAGTTCAGCATTATGTCATCTATTAAATTGAGTTTATTTTTAGACAATAGGCCCGTACACATAGATCTTGCCCAAAAAGTGACAATTTGTGCCTATTAGTAAAGAGGAAACAAGTAAGAGAGAGGGGTTTTCATTTTGGTGAAGATAAAAGGGGCCGGAGGGATGGTCTTCTGGTTTTAAAGTGTTTCGATTTTGTTGTGACTGATTTGTAATGATACTGGCGTAGGAAGGACCTAGACCTCCAAATATGATGAAAGAAGAAGGACAGAAAAAGAAATAAAAGATCAGCAGGAAGATACCAAAGTGGGAATGAAGGAAGCCAAAGCAGGTATAGAGCGGACCTGCTCCTTCTATGATACCATCACAGGATTAAAAAAAAAAAAAAAAGGCTCATCTTTATTTCCATGGTTAAGGCCTTTTATAGGCTTGAAGTACAATACATAAAACAACTCTAACATAATTTGGTTAGAATAAAAAGAAAACACAAATCCTACTTAATTGGACCTAGGCTGGTGGTTTAGGCCCTGCCGTGATTGAAAAACATGAACTAAATGAAAGGACTGCAGTAAAATCGACTGAGAGATGTAAAATAAATTGGGAAAACAAAGGAAATTAGGATTCATCGTTTACGACAGGTGTTGTCACCATCTTCTGCAAGACATTAGTTGAGTTATCCACCTCGTCAAGCTTATATGTAATTGGAGCTGCAATAATTCGTAACGCTGTCGGGAAGGCGTGCGTCTCAGAGTCGTCGGACAGTTGCAGGTCCCAAGTCGGTAGGCTACAACCTTAAATCACTGTGGAAATATCATTGGAATGTGTAAAACGGAGTGATTGTTTAATTTGTGGGCTCCAAAGGGCTTTTCCTTCCTCTCCTCCCAGTGATTGTTTGATCATTGATGGGAGGATTTCCTGTTCTGACACGATAGCTTTTGCGTTGATAAGAAATGAAAGCCACATGGATGCATGTTAATAATAACTTAAATTTAACTCCGTAGAAAGTAAAAGGACTTCTGTTGACCAGTTACCTCTCACTTAAAATATGTTTTTTTTTTTGCTGTTAATGCATAGTTTTCTTTTGGTTAGCGTGTCGTTTTGGAGTTCCAAACCCCATTTTAACGGCAAGTGTGGGTTTGGCGTACCCGCCAAAAGAAATCCGTCAACTTTAAGTTTTTTAATGTTTAGTGTAATTTTGTTAGCATTTCTCGGTCCAATGCTGGTACTTGGTACCTGAGCCTGACCCCAAGTGTTCATTTTAGTTAAGGTAAAAGGTTGGTTGAGAATTGTTAGTTTAAACCTTTTTTCATGTCACAATTAGGGCCTTGTTTCCTGCCATTGACTCGCCTTGCCTCGCGAGGAGAAATATATTATATCTACGCATCGAGTAAAGAAGATATTAATGATTAGAATTTGATTTGAGGCTTACCAAGTGAAGAGAAAAAGAAGAGAACAGAAGAGGGTGGGCCAACAGTGGAGGAGTACAGGAGGCAACTTCATGTTTGACCCACTATTCTTGGCTTGGACAAGATCTACTGAAAACATATAAACCTAATCCACGACAAAGGAGTTATTATATCTAATACACACCATGTTCCTGGACTTGGAGGACTAAAAGATGCGTACCAGAGATGCACATGCTATCTCATTGAGGAGGACTCACTTAATGTCATCTCATTAAAGACTCTAGTTCATTTCTTCAGTAAGAGTCGTATTCCAGTGCTTCAACATTAATCAATTCAGTTTAACGTACAGGATCAAATAAAGATTTAGCAGGAGAAACAGGAAGAAAAAGACACCTAATATTGAGCATATGACATATCGTGAGTGTAGGGCACAGTGAAACCCCACACTTGTAGCCACCGACAAGCCCATGGCGACCATGCAACATTTGCAGGATATCCCTTAATAATTCATGCTTTATATTTTGCTTTTTGGTTTTCACATAACTTTTTTAATCGGACCAACCCATTAGGTAATCGGAAAGGACGGTGAGTGACGTAGTAAAATTTTTAAGGACGAACTTTCATTTTGGGTGCAAGTCCCGAAGCAAAACAGGCGTAGATGACCTGTTTTTATCATTATTCTTTATAAAATTTTATCTATTTAATAAATAGAACCTACAAAAATTTTAACAAAAGATCTTGCGGGAGACCATGGACCCCACTTCTCACATGCATTTATATAGGACAATAATCGCCGTGTTAGATACGTCGCCGTCCCATCTCGCTTTCTCCATGTTCTTCTGTTCCTGCCGCTCTACTTTTTTCTTCCTCTTTCTTTGTTCCGTCACTTTTGTAGCTTCAAAAAATCTCAATTGCCTTTCTTACTCCGATGAGTTCTTTTCTTTCAATAAAAGAATGAAAACTGCGTCTTTATTTTTCTTCCACTTATTCTATTTTCTCCATTCTCAGTTTTTATATTATCTATTTTTCATAGACAGGATTAGAGGGTGAAATAACTTAGAAATATTCACTTTTAAATAAATATTTAAATATTTGATTATATAAATTAAATATATTCAACTCTTATTTAAGTAAAATTATATTATATGCTTTTAACATTTTCAATATCATGTTATTAAGTAAGTAGTTTTTATTCAAAATAAAATTATATTTTATAGTGTTAAAATATGACAATTTTAACAAAGATTAGTCTATACCCACTTAGGATAAACATCTAAATTATTTAATTTCCTAAAAGAGTTATATAATTAATTGAATGCTGTGAAATATTGAAATCTATATGTAAATAATGTACTCTAAAACATATGTAGAAAGAAATTGATTAGTGGAATATTACGTTATTGTTAGTATGTTTTTCAAAGTCTAAAATCTAAGCTAAGTTCATTTCATTGAAGCTAGCATGGAACTATGGAAGACTGCTAGCAGGTCACCTTAAATCCTCTGGCCCGTGTACCCTGACCCAACCTTATTCCAATTCATCCAAACCATCCATTTATATGGGATTTACATAAATAAATAGTTTGGATAAATTGGGACAGAATTAGGTCAGGATACACGGACAAGAGGATCACGTCCCGCTAGCGGGTCGCGTATAAGTGTATAATCCTCTTTGATTACTCTGCGGCGGACATCATAGGTTACGTAGGCTTCGCACTTTTAAGAATGAGAGTCCACGTGGCCGCCTTGTTATGGAGTATGTGGAGGGGCGGTCGTTGACAACCCTGCAAGTGCCACGTTTATGGGTTGTTGAATCACGTGTTTAAAGCTCTTTTAACCCTTTCAGTCTTTTGCTATTTGCTCGCGAGCGGGAGGAGCGTTACTTGTACTGGTCAGTCACGAGCCCTTGTGAGCGTATTGTACTGTGCGCTTCACGCTAGTCGGTTCCACAGTTCGGATTAATCCATTTCCCACCGACCAATTGAATGTGTACTCTTTTTTCTCTCTCAAATAATTTCCATAAATTAATCGTATTTAAATATATTTAATTTATTAATTTAAAATATCAGCTAACAAGAAATAAATTGAATTTGTAAACAGAATTAATATTATAAAATTATTATATTATAAACATTAATTTATAGAATTTTATTTTTTAAAACATATATCATTATGAAAATATGGATAATTAATTGTGAACCAAAACATTTTTTTAAATTTGGACGCATTAATTATATTCCTACAACATCTCAGTGGCATTATTTTACGTTTAATAGAAAGCAATTTTTATGTATAGAAAACGGGATATTTGATACATAATTGCTTTTATTTGTATTCTTTAATGAGATGCTAAGATAATAAATTTAAATAGATACGATTTCTTTTTCAAACAACTAAGATGTGGTGTTTTATATATTGGTTGGGCCGGTCGTGCTAGGCCCAAATCCACTCAAAACTACTCACGGACCGATCGGTCCACCCCGCAAGGACTGACTTAATCCCTATCGACTATGCTAGGCCCAGGCCCTAATCCACACATCCACGGCCCACTCGCAGGTGGAAGTCTCCCATGTATACGTAAAGACTAAAACCTAGCATCTATCCCATATAACTCTTCCATGATACGGGTACGTGATTAAGAACCCTTGCTTCTCTATTCTTAGCTATCAAACCCTCACCGAAAAGACTACTTTGAGCGTCGGAGGAGCCTGTCGATTATCAACCCCGGCGTGCCTTGCTTTGTTTTGCAGGTATTCTCTCACTCAAGACGACAACCTCATGGATCCGAACAGCAACTTGCAGCCTTGCCAGAATCAGGCTGAACCAATTGGCGCCTACCGTGGGGCCCGATATCAGGGCACCACGTCGAGAAACACACAGATCAGTCAGGCGGCAGCAGCCAAACCTAACGTAGCGGCCGTTGCGGCACTAGCGCTACAATGGTTGGGTTTGCAGCTACCAACCACTCTGTCGCCAACATACCATGATTCTCGCACACAGTCTTCGCACCCGAATGAGCAACTACAACCTCAAAACCCAGATCAAGAAGAACAGAGCGTCGCCTTGGAGGACAATGCTGAGACCAATATGCACCTGAATCTCCAGCACCCCCTAGATGCAAATCCTCCTGCGCCGCAACATACCTCCCTCACCCGACAACAGATCGAGGAAGCGGCTGATCTGTTGATTCGTCAGATTTTACAGTCTCAGCCGGAATAACAGCAGTCGTCCACACGGCAGCATGGTATAATGACCGATCGCCATCCTACGGAAGCCCTAGAAAAAATCGTGGACGATCGGATCAATGCGGCCATGAGTTTCCGCTCGGATCGTCCAACAACTCAATACAGCTCTCCCTTCACCCCGACGATCTTGGATAGCCTCCTAGCGGTTGGTACCAAAATACCGACGCCAGAAAAGTACACTGGAAAGACCGATCCTCTAGACTATTTGCAACACTTCCAGTCAATGATGAACCTACACTGTGTCCCCGATGCCATTCAATGTAAGGCATTTTGTATCGCCTTTCAAAAAGGAGCTCGGTGATGGTTCAACAGTTTACCTCCGAGCTGCATCACTTGTTTTGAAGACTTTAAATCACTATTTCTCAATCAATTCGTCACAAGTAAACGGCCGCAGAAGACTTCCTTGGAAGTGATGCAGTTGACACAAGGAAGGAATGAAAGTTTACGGGAGTTCATCACTCGGTTTAACAACGAAGCTGTCGAAGTCCCTGACCTCACCTGCTCATCCATATTGGCTGCACTTATGAGCAACACGAGGAATGAGGAGTTCAAAAAGTCATTGGCCCTCGATCAGCCCCGATCTATCCAGGAAATACGAAACTGGGCGGATAAGTATATCCAGTTCGAAAAGGTCAGTCGAGCTGCAGAAAGCCGACCGATCGACAGGGACATCGACGAGAACTCTTCACCCCGCTCAATAGACGATATGCGGAAGTACTGGCGTCCATGAGAGCGGATGGGGAACCCCTCCGAGAACCCAATAAGTTGAAGACTTCCTCCAAGAATGGGGACCCGGATTTATATTGTCGTTTCCACAGAGACATTAGTCATGACACGGAAGATTGCTGACACTTGAAAAGAGAAATCAAATTCTTTATTCAAAAGGGAAGGCTGGGTCGATTCTTGAAGCATGGACAAAATTTCAATCGAGATAATGAGCATAAGACCGATCGGCCCGACAACCGGCGTCAACCTTGGAGGCGAAACGATAGGAATGATGGAGGGAGGCAGAATGCGAACACTGACAATCGACGCGAAGCGAGAGGGCAATCCAGGGCAAGAGGCGACAAGAACACCAGACAACAAGATGACCGATCGGCTAGGGTCATTAACATGATTTTTGGTGAAATACAGCAGGGGGTCCACTATTAAAGGAAGAAAGAGGTATGTCAGGCAGGTCGGCGAAGACTTGTCGGCCAAAAGAAAGAGGCAGAACGATGGGATGATATCGTTCGACGAATCTGACCTTGATGGTGTTAGTTGTCCTCATAATGACGCGCTCGTAGTAAATCTGAACATGGACGACAACGAGGTGAAGTAGGTAATGATTGATACGAACAGCCCGGTCGACCTATTGTATTATGATGCCTTCAAGCAGATGGAGACACCAGAGGATCGACTACTACCTATAGAAGGACCTATCAAAGGGGTAACTGGAGCATCAGCCTACCCGTTTGCCCGAGTCTATTTGAGAGTGAAATTTGGATAAAAGTCGTGTCAGATAGAGAAGGACGTTGAGTTCTTAGTCGTGAAGTTTCAAGGGGCGTACAATGCGATAATTGGACGAGCCACTCTAAACGCCCTTAGAGCGGTTTTCTCCACCTACTACTAAGCAATGAAGTTCCCATCGTTCCACAGAATTGGTGTTGTCAGGGGTCAGCAGAGAATCGCTAGGGAATGCTATTTAGCGGAAACAAGGACACTAGACGGGGTGGTAGTCCTGACGAGCTCTCTTGACTTGAGAGCTGATGAAGAGACAGAGAGGATGAACCCCGTAGAAGCCGCTCGTTCGGAAGCCGTCAGGCAAAAAGCAATGAAGTTCTACAACAGAAGGGTCAAGTCGAACGATATAAAGGTCGGCGGATACGTCTTGCGAAAGACCAAGGCGGCTGGAAAGCATCCTGGAAAGCTCGGACAGGCGTGAGAAGGACCCTATCAAGTGATCAAACAAGCCAGACATGGCTCCTACATCCTACGCGACGTGAACGGGAAGATTCTACCGAGGCCCTGGAACTCTCAAAACCTGAAGGCGTTCTACTAGTAGATAAGCTTTATTTTAATTAATCATTGTTTATTATTGTTTATTGTCCACAACCTGTGGGTACCTTTTTCCTGGCCCTGCTAGTCAGGTTTTTTAACGGCCCGTGCCCTTGTCATCATCAATAAAGGGGTTTCAAATTTCTTGGCAAGACTTTCACTAAATTTGGCAAAGGGAGAAAATTCCACCAACTAATCACCTCGACCATCACTGGGCCAGGTTGTCAAGACAAGATCCTTGGAACCGTGGCTCGGCCTCGACATAGCTCGGCCAAGTTGCCAAGACAAAATCCTTGGAACCATAGCTCCGCCTCGACATAGTTCGGCCAGGTTGCCAAGACAAGATCCTTGGAACCAACGTTCGGCCTCGACATCGATCGACATAGCTCGGCCAGGTTGTCAAGACGAGATCCTTGGAACCATCGTTCGGCCTCGACATCGATCGACATAGCTCAGCCAGGTTGCCAAGATGAGATCCTTGGAACCATAGCTCGGCCTCGACATAGCTCGGTCAGGTTGCTAAAACAAGATCCTTAGAACCATAGCTCAGCCTTGACATAGCTCGACCAGGTTGCCAAGACGAGATCCTTGAAACCATGGCTCGGCCTTGACATAGCTCGACCAGGTTGCCAAGATGAGATCCTTGAAACCATGGCTCGGCCTCGACATAGCTCGGCCAGGTTACCAAGACGAGATCCTTGGAACCATGACTCGGCCTCGACCATCGATCGGCCAGGTTGCCAAGACAAGATCCTTGGAACCATCGCTTGGCCTCCACATCGATCGACTACGCTCGGCAAGGATTCCAAGACAAAATCTCGGATCATTCGGCCTCATTATCACTCGGCCTAATTCACCCGATCGACGCACATCGAGTGCACTCATTCGCAACTCGCTATTCAAGGGGATCGTCTAATCTTTAACACATAAAAGAGGTAATGAAAAATGAGCTTCTATTTCTTTGAATTAAAACTCTGGTCACAAGCTCGACCAGATGAGCCTTACAAGGGGAAGTGATCATTTTAATCATTCTGGAGGAGAGGAAGGGCCAGCAACAGGATCGGTCGGGTCGCCAGAGGAAGGGCCAACAACCGAATTGGGAGGAGAGGACAGCGGAGAGACATCCTCTTCCTCTTCTGAGCTAAGGTCCAACTCCTCATCCGGAACTAAGGACCGCTCTCCCTCGGCCCTCTCCCTCATTTCCTCCAAAGAAAGGCCGAGAGCAGCAGGAAGCATCAACTCGGCATAATCCTCAAATGAAGGACACTCCAACCCGTCAGGAACGTGAACCTCATGGCACCTCCTCAGGACCGAAAGGGTTAAGTCGTAAGCGAACTCTAAGCACTCCCCATGTAGGAACCGCCTTTTCCATCGCTTGATCGCCTCAATCCTCTGCTTCTTGATGGAGCATCGCAACTCTCTTAATATATCCTCGATCTTATGTTTACCCTCCACCGCTTCATGACAGTCCTGGAGGAATTTCTTACTACGCTCCTGCTCCGTCTTCACCTCCTTCTTCAAGCCCTCACACTCCTCGACCAACTCGTCCTTCGCCGCAATCAATCTGCTCCTCTCCTCCTCCCCTGTGGCAAGTTGAGCCTTCAGAATGCTCCTCGCCTCCTCCCAAGATTTCTTCTCCTCCTCCAAGGAAGATAGTTGAGCCTGGAAGGCGTCTCTCTCTTCCTTAGCCTCCGAAAGCTCGCCCCTCAAAGTTCTCACCTGCTAAAGGAGATCATGGACTTCCCGGTCCAATGATTTATTAATCCTGTCGAGCTGTCCTATACGTTGGTGCATCGCGAAGGACATCACCAGACTTCTTGCACAACTATGAATGAGACGGCTCAACGAGTCCATGAGCTTCTCATCTACGGGGGGAACGATCCTCTCAGCAATGTGAAGGGACACATCGAGGTCCCCAATCGATGCAGTTTTAGCCAAATTGATCGCTGGCTCCCACTTGTCGGCGCTCGCCGCTCGCCCTTGCCCCTTGCTTTCTCTCCCCTTCTCTTTCCTGCCTTGATCCGATGGGCAGGTCGGTAGGTCGACAACCCGAGCAGTCTTCTTCCTCTTAAGAGGTCACTCGACCTCTTCTTCCCCCTCATCTACGACCACTAGGTCTTCACCAGCTTGTCGGGTCATCACGATTGGCTGTTCGGGTGCGACAGCTAGGGCGAGCGCTGCAGAAGGCTCGAAGGCCGCAGCCCGAGCGACATCCTCGCTGGCCTCTCCTTTCTTGTCCTGCCTTTTCGCCTTTGAGGAGGGTTTGGCAACTTTGCGTTGGCCCTTGGTAGGGGCGGAAGTCCTAGAGAAATCCTTGAGCCTTGCCATGGCTGTACGACAATAAAAACAGGTTAAGAAATCGAAACCAATACTTACAAATGCAGTAAACAGCTTAACCACAAGGAATCAACCAGAGGGAGCAGTTCCTTCTCCTAGCCCGCTAATTTGGGGCGGGGGGTCGAAGGCAGACAGCCAAACTGATGGCACAGCAAAGTCAAACCGTTAATGAACCTCCATCCATTCGGAGGAATCTGGCTCGGCATCAATTGGTAGTCAGCGCACACCTCGTCGATGATCGGGACATACGGAAGTTTCATGCCACCCACCGAGAAAAAACTCTCAGACACAGCAAAATGCCCTCCCAAATTGCTGTGAATCTGCTCGTTCCCGATGGCCAGCCTGGGTTCCCAGGACAAAGGGATATTGTTCCTAATTATTGACCGATTCAGCTCCCCCACGGTCATCGTCGATTTATCTCTCGGTGGCCCCTCAACGACCAAGCCATCTCTCCGGTCACTCACCGTGACTCCTTCGACACCTCTCACCCCCGACATCGCCACTACTTCAAGCGCCCTCTCGGCGGTTTCATCCCTAGGGCTACTCCTGTTAGTAGTGTGCCCTAGACCAATGAACATTTGTGATTCATGTATTAACATTATGATTTGTTAATAATATATTATGAGGTATTCATTTTTATATATGCATGTATTTCATTTATGTAATGTGATTTACATTCCATGGATGGTATTAAACTTATGTCATCAAGTA
>JANTNU010000006.1:12175121-12191446 GCA_024752395.1 Erythroxylum havanense
AATAAGGTATTTTCGTACATCTTTGGTATTCTCGATTATACTCATGTTGTTGTATGGTCTTTTTCCGCAGCGTATTGAGAATACTCGGACCGTACGCGATCCAACAACTCCCACTTCTAGAACTGGTTGACGACATGTTTACAAGAGGAAACTTTAGGAAAAAACAAAGGAAGAGGACGTACCTAGTTGATGGTGGAGGTTGGGAATTTGGATGATGGTTGAAAGAAATTTCTTGAGACTGTGAGCAAGAAGGTACAAGTGAAAGCAAAAGAATGAAACAAACGTGAAGAAAATCCGTAGTCTGTCGATCCTGAATACTTATAGAAGATCAGTCGAACGAACGATCCAACCCACGCTCGACACATGGAGAAAATCGAGCTCAGACACGTGACCGAATCTGAGCTGAGGTGAATTAGGGTTATTGAAAATTCGGAGCGGCGCAGTTGTTGAAAGGATGTACGTGACAGCTGCACAACGGTTACAAATTCTGAATATCTGTCAGAGGGTACGCGCCATCAGTAATAATTACACTAAGTACCTTCACGCGCTCAGCGTCGACACTCACCCGATCTATCTTGGCACGAGGTATCATGCAATAAGCATCGATACCGGTCGATTGGGATACTCAATCAACCGACCCAGTACGAGCAGTCATGCGTTATGCATTGATGTCCGACCTATCGGGCCTACCACGAACTGTCCTACAGACGAGCTATAAGATCTTTATGTATTCCTTCGACCCTTCTCCTTGCTCAGACTCGAGGAGTAAGGGGGCTTATGATTGGGTCGGTCGTGCTAGTCCCAAACCCACTCAAAACTACTCACGGACCGAGCGGTCCACCCTGCAAGGACTGACCTAATCCCTATCGACTATGCTAGGCCCAGGCTCTAATCCACGCATTCACGGCCCACTCGCAGGTGGAAGTCTCCCATGCATACGTAACATGTAACTCTTCCATGATACGGGTACGTGATCAAGAACCCTAGCTTCTCTGTTCTTAGCTATCAAACCCTCACCGAAAAGACTACTTTGAGCGTTGGAGGAGCCTGCCGATTATCAACCCCGACGTGTCTTGCTTTGTTTTGCAGGTATTCTCTCACTCAAGACGACAACCTCATGGATCCAAACAGTAACGTGCAGCCTCACCAAAATCAGGCTGAACTACGTATGATCTGCGATATGATTATCTCTGGGAAAACAAAGGCATAGTATATATAGTTATGTGTCTGAAAAGAAGGAGATAGTACTTGGTGGGATGTCATGTAATAAAATGAAGTTAAAAAAGATAATAGATTGACTCATATAATTGGAGGAATATACATGAGATTATTGTTTTGTGGGAATACAATTCCAGGCTGCATATAATTTAGAGCGTGTTAAGCGTTTTCAGAATTTCAGGATCTCAAATGGCGCTTTGAATAAGTTGTGGAGAATGATAGCACGCGATGACGTCAATATTTAAGAATATTAACTACACAACATTTGGTTAATTGAGGCCTTACTTGTAGTCTATTTCTATCATGACACCAAAAAACTGACATTGATGTCGTCTGAAAATGACATTTGACTAGTGTAAGTGTGTAACGCATAAGAACGGACTTATTGTTATTGTCATTGGTTAGGCAAATGTCAAATACCAAATTTTAACTTGTACGAATTAAATGTTGTACCTAAAAAGTGCACCATTTTCAAGCTTTAGTTGGGTTTTACTTGCTCCGATGTATTAGTATATTCATGAGCAAACATTGGTTGATTTATTATACTAATTAATTAGATTCAAAATAAAGGTCTATATATAAAAATGGAATTAATAATACAAAAGCGGCTATCTCGCTTATGTAATATAATTAACTGGAAAAATAGCTTTGGGGTGAGAATTATACTTACCTCAGTAAAAATTAGAGTAAATAAGAAAAGAAATAATTAAAACTATGATCAAAATTTTCATCAGAAACTATTTTGCTCTGTACTTTATGAGATCCCACTTGCATGTTTTCAAGACTATCAGGATTATGAGGGACAGATTTGTTTCAAAGTGCAAGGCTCAAATCTTACGGTCTGTAATTTAGGAGCAATATTCTTAAGTTCTTTGTGGGCTTTAAAGGTAGGCTCTTTGTAGGCCGGAGATTGTTCACTTCTTCTTTAACAAACTGCTGAGTACCTAATTTATATCTTCTTAATTGCTTTGTCAGGCCGAAATGTAGAGGACCCTTTGAATTGGTCATTCAACTTTTTGCTCCAAGAGTATCAGGATTTGTAAAGACATGTTATGTACATCAAAGAAAAGAAAATCCGAGTCACTCAATTAAGTCAGTTTAAACATCAGTGTACTCTTTGGTTGCACTCTAAAACAATCTCCTTCCCTCTCCTTTCCCTTTCTAGTCCGGTATTGCCACCTTGAAAAGCAAACAACCAAACTGACGGTTAAGCCAAAAACGCAACCTCTGTCTCTCTCTTTAAAGCTTCAGGCTTCAAGAATTTGAACATGAACATGATCTTCGAGCCCTGCCCCCTTGTCGGCAACGAAGACAGTACTCGGTAACGACATTAATCTCAGTGAAAACAACAAGGAAAATGCTGCGACGTGGGGAGGAGGAAATGACGGATTGTGGCTCAACAGTGATTGTAGGGGTGAAGCTTGATTCTCATAGCAGAGAGCTTTTGACCTGGGCCTTGGTTAAAGTGGCAGGGGCTGGAGATACTGTTATTGCTCTTCACGTCCTTGCTAATGATGGTAAGCGCATGAAGCTTTTATGGATTTTGGTTCTGTGAGTGGGTTTTCTGATTTGACGAAATGGGTTTGTGTAGAAATCGTGAACAGAGATGGGAAGTCTTCGCTTCTTTCGCTTTTCAAGGCTTTTGATTCTGTTCTAGCCGTTTATGAAGGTTTCTGCAACTTAAAACAGGTTGGTCTTTTACCAGAGTCGACGACCTCCTTCTACTTTTCTTTCTGTTTTTTGTATGTTGTACTCATCTCCAAACGTTTCAAACGCAATGTCCTCTTCTTGGTTTGCTGAGGAAATGGATGTTTTGAGCAGTTATTTCTTGGTTCAGATGCGCGACAACCATATGTCAGTCTGTCTCATAAGTGGATAAATCATTTCTTAAAGATATTCAATAAGAATTTTCATGGTTATCGAATTGTGTTCCGGTTTCTGAAGGCGCGTGCTTTGCAGGTGGATCTCAAGCTAAAGATATGCAGAGGATCATCTGTACGGAAAATTATAGTGAGAGAAGCAAAATCATACGACGCATCGAAGGTAATTGTTGGAGCTGCCAAGACTCATCACACGATCCGGTCATCGATATCTATGGCCAAGTATTGTGCCAAAAAGCTATCAAATGGTTGCTCTGTTCTGGCTGTTAATAATGGGAAGGTTTTGTTTAGTAAAGAACACTCTCCAGCTAATGCTAGTGACTCACAGGGTCGGTCATATCATCTGAACTAATGCTCTATCATTTGGTTCTTTTAGTCTTGATTTATAATAACCAGTCTCGTAATCTTGTTCAGGAACTGGAGAATGTCGTCGCAAAGGTTTACTCACTGCAATTCACAGGTCAATTTCACTGAATAAGAGCGCCAAAATACTGAGTGAAAGTACTCCTACTGGAGCCTCAAACTGTCATCAGGTTAAGGACCAGACTTTGGAGCAGGCCTTGATACAAGTTCGTTCAAATAATTTGGAGAGCATAATGAAGAAGAACTGCTCACTTTGTGGACCAGTTCCTGATTATCTTAATACTTCTAGTCACGAACCTGAAGAAGACTCTCATGATAGCTGTCGGGGTAAGGATAAGTCTTTAGCTCTTGTCAAGTTACCGAAGGTAGATGCTACTTCGACTTCAAGAACTCTAATAGTCAAGCAGTTACCTGAAGTGAAACCTGGCTGGCCACTACTCCGTCGTTCATGTTTACCTGATCTACGAGTGTCACATAGATCTTCTATGAGGCAGATCTCTGTGGTTCAGTGGGCAATGAGGTTACCTAGTCGGCAACTTTCATCGTCCTCTGCTGATTTGGATAACAAACAGAATGCTTGTAGGTTGGTTGAAGAAAGATCCTCTTTAGATGGAGAAACTGGAGCTATTGTTCCAGTTGGTACAGAGACCGTAACAGCTCCACCTTCCCCTGACCACAACTTGAAAAATCTACCCAAAGAACTGGAGGGCCTTCATGAGAAATACTCATCAACTTGTAGATTGTTCACATACCAAGAACTTCTCGCAGCCACTTCCAATTTCTTTGCAGGCAGGTTTTGTCAAATATCTCTAAACTGTTATATCCTCTCTGCATTTTGTGATCTTTTAAATTTATTTCAGGAAATCTGATTGGAAAAGGAGGCAGCAGTCAGGTTTATAAAGGTTGCCTTCCTGATGGCAAGGAAATTGCTGTAAAAATTTTAAGACCATCTGAAGATGTGCTGAAGGAGTTTGCTTTGGAGATTGAAATCATTACCGCCTTACATCACAAAAACATAATTTCACTTCTGGGATTCTGCTTTGAGGGCAAAAATCTTCTTTTGGTCTACGATTTTCTGTCAAGAGGAAGCCTTGAAGAGAACCTTCACGGTACATCCTCTAGAAAGTTTTTACACATTTAGATCAGAAACAGATCAGGTATTCTGTCAATTGAAGTAGTTTCTGAAGTTGCTTAATGGCGTTCGTTATTACTCCATTCAGGTAATAAAAAAGACCCACATGCATTTGGGTGGAGTGAGAGATATAAAGTAGCTGTAGGAGTCGCTGAGGCCATGAATTATCTGCACAACGGCAATACTCAGCCTGTCATCCACAGGGATATTAAATCATCCAATATACTGTTGTCAGATGATTTTGAACCTCAGGTATTTTATTTTGAACATTGAGCTTTACCTATGATGGTCTGATGTTTTGATTTTGAAGTGATGAAGCTTTCTGGATTTCTCAGCTTTCTGATTTTGGACTTGCTAAATGGGCGACAAGCTCGAACTCCCATACAATATGCAACGATGTTGCAGGGACCTTTGGGTATGTTAATTAATTGCCATAGTTTTCGTATTCATGTTTTATTTACGTTTTCTCAATTCATTTTAAATTGTGAAGAGTATGATATTCTATTGTTTATTGGGATTCAACATAAATCTGTCTTTCTTAGAAACTAATCTTTTATAACACTTGATTGCTGCAGTTACTTGGCTCCTGAGTACTTCATGCATGGGAAAGTAAATGACAAGATTGATGTGTATTCTTTTGGTGTTGTACTCCTTGAGCTCCTTTCTGGGAGAAAGCCCATAAGCACTGACCATCCAAAAGGTCAAGAGAGCCTAGTTATGTGGGTATGTCCTTTATTTTTCTTGGTTCTTAGTGTGTATCTTCACAATGATTCTGATGTTGATTTCTTATCCAGGCAAAAGCAATTCTTAATGGCGGAAAGATTTCCCAGTTGTTAGACCCAAGCTTGGGCGATAAGCATGACTGCGATCAGATTGAGAGAATGGTTTTAGCTGCTACTCTTTGCATAAGACGCTCACCAAAAAGCAGGCCTCAAGTGAGCACTGTGAGTACTCTCTTAGTTTCAGTTTCATTTCACGCTTAATCTTGTGTTTTGTCTCCTTTCTTCTTATTTTTGAAATGATTTGCACCAAAAGTGGCCACTAATCTTGATTCTATTTTCATATTTTAGAGCAAAAATCTGAAAACTTTACACCAGAAGTAGCCCGGAAAATTGACATTCATCTATCCACTGAAACTTAGGCTCTCATGGTGATATTAGTCCCTAAAATGGTTTTTTTTTTTTTTGGGTCAAAGGTTTTAAAGCTCCTTCAGGGTGACGTTGAAGTGACCAAGTGGGCAAAACTGCAAATTAATGAGGTAGAAGAATCCGAAATGCTGGACGGTGATGCTTGTCCTCGTTCCAATCTCCAGTCTCATCTCAACCTTGCTTTGCTTGATGTGGAGGATGATTCTCTCTCAATGAGCAGCATTGAACAAAATATCTCGCTAGAGGACTACTTGCAAGGCAGGTGGAGCCGATCCTCAAGCTTTGATTGATCTGCCAAACTGCTGGCAGGCACAAGTGCAATCCACTACCTGCAGTTCTTGGAAAAATCATCTTGGTTGTTGACTTTGCGTTTGCAGTTTGGTTATAGATGGGTGTGTTGGATGAGAGGTTGTTTGTGGTGTGCCCCCCTCCTCCCCCTTACTAGTCCAAAGTTTAGTTCTAACTTCTTGGAACAGTCTTTGTTGTTTATTCCTATTTTGTTGAAAACGTTTCTGCGCTGCATCTCGACGGATCAAGGGTGAAATCTGTTGCAGATGTTCTTGTTTTAAATTTAGACAATTTACAGACAAATTGAGTTGAGAGTACAAGCAGCCAATACTTCGTACATGTTAGAAAGGTTAATATGAGCTTTACATTTAGATATCTGCATCTTTTCTTTGCTAATTAGATGGGAACTCTTTTCATCTATAAAGGTTTACGGGAACTAAAAAAAGGATCATGTGGTCTATCTATTTAGAGAAAAGATCCTCTGTTTAATATTATTCCGTCTTATTTTGTCTCATAGAATTTCAACCATTTATTTTGTGAGATTCACGTGAGACCTATGCGAGACCTACATAAATAAATACCTAAAATTTATTAAATACAATAAGACATCATAATATTAAAATTGGACAAAAAAAAATCTGAACTCATATATTTGTAGCTTCACGGCACGTGCCGTGAAATGCTTCTCATATGGGACCATTCAAAGGTCCTTGCGTATTAGAACAATTATTGCATCACTGCTTTTCCATTTAGAACTTCCCTTCGAAGCCACTGTTGCATCACTGCTTTTGGATCCCTTCACTTTTCTTTGCTATTGGGGCGAAGTACTTGTTAGGGCAATAAGTCATTGTACCGCCTTTTCCGTCCACCGACAATTTCAATGGTGGCAAACTGGCAATACTAATTCAGAAATCTCGTGTTGAAATTTTAATACTAATTCAGAAATCTCGTGTTGAAATTGTATTAACCACTATTTTCAAAATTAAAATTGATCGGGCATAAAGTGACTTATAAATAATTTAATTGAGCCAAAGCCCAATAAAAAAATAAATTTATGGGTATAAATCAAATCAAATTTTAATTAGGCCTATTATAAAGAAGTTCAATGTAGTTACTATAAATAATTATTAGGTTAGGTCTCTTGCTACCTAATTAAGTAATTTCATGAATATACAATTCTTTATATAGTAAGAAAAATGTTGTTGATATCGTTTTAAAGCACTTTCGTTAAAGACGATTATAAGTTACAATATCATTTTCATATGACGACTAGCTTGCTCTAAGTTTTCAATAACTTACTCAAACAAAATAAGTACATTGTGTCATCTTTATTTGTACAAGTTATAGTTGATCTTAGACCGATCAATAAAGTTTGTGTCATGCTTAACAAGTGATTTTATGATTGTACGAATCAAATAAAGATTTTATAATTTCACTATAGGAAACTATATTTTAGTTTAAATGCATAGTGATTTTGTTGGTTGATTTGGTTTATGCTTCATAACAGAAGGAAAAAAGCTAGTGATTTTTCAAAGGAAAGTCACTGAAATAGGGCAAAAAATTACCAAAATTAGTTGTTACAAATTTCACGTTCTGTAGCTAGTGGGAGCAGCGGAGTATAACAATCTCTCACGCGAAGAAATAGGCACCAAAAGGGTCCAACTGTCTACCATATGGCCCCATGCATGCGGACAACTGGTCAAAATCGTGCAAAGGGCGTCACACATATTTGGTGAGTGTCATCAGGCCAGTAAGGGCTTCAGCTCGGCCCAGTCATAATGAATGGGATCCAAGCCTGACTTGAATTCCAAATCGAGGCTTGATAAGGCCATATGGGTCGTGCTACGGTTTGATCCCAATCGAGCTTATTATGCCCAAAATTGATCAGGCTCAGGCTGGCCTAATTTTTTCTATTATTTTGAAAAATTTTAATAACAATATATTTAATTTAAAATATAATATGAAAATTTTAATTAATTAAAGTTATGACTATCAATTGATTAATAAAAATTCTCCTCCAAAAATTACTTTTCCGGTTGATGAATGCATTAAATATTTACCTAAACTTAGGATCTCAAACGGATCCCACGTTAGCCTCAAGACGTTGGTCTCTAATTAGAAAAGTAAAAGCTTGAGCATATAAAATGAAATGATTGAATAATTAAAAAATGAGATTATTCAGGAATACACATTAAATGTTAATGATGAAATGGAAATAAAACAATATAGCCACCATAGTATTTTTTTTTGAACTCCTCCCAAGGGAAAGGTGGTTATTGGATCATTTACCAATCTAGGCCTATTAGATTTTATATGTTATAATCTCAATTTTTATATATACATTTTATATATTCATTCTTATATATTGATAAAATGAATAAGAAACTAAATTCATTAACGAAGAAGGATATGATTATAGGAAATAAAAGAAAAAGATTATAATTAAAGTGATCAATTAAAGTAATTGCAGTTAAAAATTTTAATTGAATAATAAAAATTGAGATTTTATAATAAATGAATATATAAAATGTATCTATATTGATTAAATGAAAAAGATGAAACCAAATTTATTAATAAAGGAGGATAGGATTATAGGAAAATGAAAGAAAAGGATTGTAATTAAAATGTTTGATTCAATTAATTGAAGATACAAATTTAAATTGATTAATAAAAATTGAGATTTTATAATGAATGAATATATAAAACGTACATATATTAATAAAATGAATAAGATGAAACCAAATTCATTAATGAAAGAGAATATAATTATAGAAAATAAAAAATTATTATTGAATTGATCAATTCGATTAATTGAAGTTATGAATTATTATAATTAAAGTGACAAATTCAATCAACTGAAGTTACGAATTTCAATTGATCAATAAAAATTGAGATTTTATAATGAATGGATATATAAAATGTAAACATATTGGTTAAATAAATAAGATGAAACCAAATTCATTAATGAAGGAGGATAGGACTATAGGAAATGAAAGAAAAAGATTATAATTAAAGTGATTAATTCAATTAATTGATGATAAGGACAAAATTCATTAATTGATGGCGTAATTTCAAAAATGATTGTTGAAATTTTTAAATGATATAATTTACAAAAAATTCAAGATAAAATCATGAAATAATATTATGAACTAGGCGTTTAGGACTGTGAGAGAGTGAGATTAGAAAGTGGAGATTGGAGAGAGTAGAGAGAAGAGAGAAGAGAGAAGAGAGACTAGTTAATTGTTACAGTCAGGATCATCAATAGTTTACATTACTTCTTTTGTATATAGAAACATTATATTTAGTACAGTAACATTAAAATTAAGGAAATATTAATTATATGGTAATAATTAATAAATAATTAAATATATCTTCATCATCAAATATTTTATCAAAATAATGCCTACTTGTGGTTGTATTTGTATACAAATTAAAAAAATAATATAAGGTATTAATATTAAAAATAGATGAAATTGATATAATAAAAAGAAATGAGTTTACCCTCAATATCTTCACTATCCAACCAATTTTGGGCACACATAAGGGCTTCTATAGTACAAGGATAAAATTGAGCATGATGAGAACTAATAACCTGACCACTAGTGCTAAAATTAGACTCCAAAGCAATAATAAATGATGGAGTTGCTAATAGGTCTCAAGTAATTACTTCCATGATCAGAAATTATTTCCATAATTCTTCCATCATAATAATACATTAAACTGCATACCTTCAACTTTAGCCACACAATCGCCCGTTAAATATTTATCTAACACCATTATATTGTACGAAGTCCTATCCTTTTTTGTTTTATGAAATTTGTAAGTGAAAGTAACAAACTGCTTTTAGAAGATGAGCCTGAACCTGAAACTAAGGTTGGAGTTGAACAACCTGAACTACTATGATCCCAATCCTAATTTTTTCCATTTTGAATTGATAATAATTAAAAAAATCATACCAAAATTGTTTAATGACATCTACATGTTCTTAAGCTCAATTACCATATAAAACATTCTATATAAAATTAACCTCCTCCATCTTATATCTTAGGTCTAACATAAATAAGATTGCGACAATATGTCTAACCATATACCAATAAGAATTTAACTTTTTCATCATATGCTCTACTATAACCTAAACAACCTAATTGAAATAAAAAATCCAATCAGATAAAGCTTTCTTTATACAACAGTACGAAGTTAAATATTTTGTTCTTGAGAATAATTCAGTCGCATTATAAAATAATTCCACCTTCTTACAATGTTCTCTAGCCAACTCACATTGGTCTTTTATAGGCATGCAAGCGTACTGAGAATCTCTTTGTCTTAGGCTGGGTAAATACATCAACATATTGGATTGCTGACTTTAACATCTTGAAGGTTGAGTTCCATCTAGTTGACAATCTAAAAACAAATTCTTCGTACTCGAAATGCATAGTTTTCATGCAATTTCTTCAAATTTGTGAACTTTTTAGGTGTTGCAAGCACTTTAAGATACTATATTATTCTAAGTAGAATCTATTGTTTCTTTTATCATATCCAACCTTTCGTTCATAATAAAATTTAGAATATGTGCTAAACAACACATATCTCATAATCAAATTTTGTAATTAAATACCAATTATGCCCAAAAAAGATCTAATATCTCATATTGATCCTTATTTATTATATATCTCATATTTAATCATAAAGTTTCTCAAACTTTACAATCAAATCCAACTTGACTAAAATATCTTTGCTCTCTCTAACCTGTTCTTTATGTGTAATCCATTAGGTTCCTAAATATGTTGTCAATGGATATAAAATACAACCTTAAATTATATTTAGGAATAGATAAATTAAATTTTTTTAATTTATTTTAATTCTCTAATTAAAAATTTTATATCCATAGATCAAGATTGGTATCTAGTAACACATCATAACCACTTAAATATTTAGGATTGTCATAGTGGTTTTGACTAACTTTTTCATGCATGATTCTTTTTGTATAATTCAATATTTTAATTATACAATGTTCTTATTAGACATAGAACATAAAATTAATGTCTACTTTATTCTAAGTCTAGTCATATTAGTTCTCCACCATGAGCTACTGATTGACTTAATAACATTTGTAAACTATTTAAAAAATGTCATTCCATCTTAGCCAAGGATTTTTGGAATCAATAATAATAAAAAACAACAGAACATTCTCCTTAATTACTTTATGGTGATGATCATATCTTGATCACACAACTACCTTTATATAGTTAATGATACATCTAATGACTATCAAATTAGCAATCCTTGACTATAACTGGTCATAAGTAGTATCAAAACTTAGTAATCCCTATGTAAGATAATATTGAAGATCTCAAGTCAAATGATCACTTATCTCATGGACTTTATCATATGTATCTAAATATGTAACATATAAAGAATTTCTTTTAAATTATTTTCTAAACTATAACCAACTGATTGGCTCTAGGGCATAAACTAACAATCTCCCATCTGCACTAATCTAATCTTTAAGTATCATATACTGTATCATCATATGAAGATTATGCTATTGTTGGGATAGTGGCTTAGTGGGAGAATTTTACAAGATTCTTTACAGTGAGCACTTACTTAAATCTTACAACTTTCATCTTAATTATCATCATAATTAAGAAAATTTTCCTAAATACATCCTTGGATCTTTGATAAGGTCTTAGCTCCTTCTTCATGCCCAATGGCTCTAATGTATTATAGTATATTACTGTCCTTAATTAGGATATAATTATGAAATTAAAATCCATATAACCTTGAAGTCAAATATCAACTTATACATAGAATAATGAATATCTTTAATACTTCACAAGTATCAGATATCTTAAATATTAAACATCTTTACTACATTAGTTATGTATTTGGACTTAGAATATGTAAACAACTTCCAATATATCTTTATAGTTCTAGTTCCTAAGATTAAGTTCCTTTTTATATCCAACAAGATTTGTTCTTGGACAATTATATTTTCATCAATTGAAAATTAGAATTATTGTTTTTTATAAGCAATTTGTTACTATATACTCCCATTGAAGATGACATCTATACTCCCACTAACCATCTTGTAGACATGATAAATTCATAATTAAATAAAAAACTCTTTGAATTAATCTTGAAAGTGAATCTTTCAATGCCTCATATCCTTTCAACTATACATCAAATGTATCAACAAAGCCATTAGTTTAATTGGATGTATTATCATGAGATTTGAACTTTTCAAATTTCATCTTATTCTTATTACTTATTTTGAGAACCGTTCTCTTATAGGTATACATTGAAACAAACAATCTGTTTAATAGGTTTGTAAGATTACATCAAACCTTTTGGATATCTCATAACTTTTTATTACCTAGTTTATTTCTAAACTTAGTGGATAATACATGTTATAACTAACCATCACATCCTTAAATCATTAACTTTGACTCTTCCAAAGACTTAGCATTACATATCTAATATGAAATCTTGCTAATTGATCTAATTGGAATATTAAAGGTAAGTCATTATTGTAATAGCCCTATTTCCAAATTCCTAATCACTGTTCCTTGTGTATCGCGGATAATGAAATCACTGATCACTTGTTTTTTGAGTGTACATTCTCTAAATTTGTTTGGCACCAATGCCTTTTACATTTTTTTTACACTACCCTAATCAGCCTAACCTTCAATCCACTCTCACTTGGTTTAATCTTGCTTCCAATACCAGAACATCAGACATTAATATATTCCCAATCCTTCTTTCAACTATTTTTTACAATATCTAGTCTGAAAGGAATGTTAGAATTTTCAAAGATGAAGCCAAGGATGTTGGGAATGTGTACTTCAGAGTAATCTCCCAAGTTATGGAACATCTCAGCTCAAATATCGAGAGGAGGTAATTAATTATGTTTCCATTTTTCTAATATTTTTTATGAAGGTTTGATAGATCAGGAATATCAAGTGGCTCAACAGCATGTGTGTCAACTTTCGAAGAGCAGAACCTTCTTAGACATGAAGGTAGCAGCTGCAAATTCCATGTTTGGAACAACTTGTTATTCAGGAGGCCAAGATGGAGGTCCAACATTTTTTCAGCCTCCAAAGCAGAAGATCAGAGGACAGGATCAGGAAACCTTTTGTTTACAATCGGAAAAAATGGAGTTGGAAGGTTTTGGTCTTTTCGGAAACAAATAATATGAATGTTACAAAAAAGTAAACAATTTTCAACAGTTGGAGAACTTCACCTACGGTTGGAATCCAGGCATCTCGGTAGAAGTAAGTGAGTGAACATCATCTCACTCTCTATCTTCAGCTGAGCAGTAGGTTGATTTGGTTAATAATAAATTGCTGGTTGCTTAAAATGCTATTAATTGCTTGTTGGTAAGCGTGTATACTGGATCGATGAGCTAGCTCTTTCAGGTTTTTTATAATAGGAAGGTTGTTGTTTGTTGTCAACTATGAGTGTTGTTATAAGGAAGTGTTGTAGTTTCCTCATTTATTTATCTTATGTTTCTTTATTTAACTCAGTTTTCTATGTTTTGTCATCATGATTAGAATTATAACCGAGTTGGCTTAGCTTAACTTGTTGAATTTGCTTCAACTGATTACGTATCTCAATCGATATATCTTTAATCATCAAAACTTGTTTATGCTCAAAGATGGTTCATAAGTAATCAACGGACATTCTTCTAGTCAACATAAAAGAAAATGTTGATCGTAGTCGTTTTAGCATGCGTCATTGAAGTGTAAATGGACAGAACAAGTTACGACTGGTGCCCGGTAGCTTATTCGTTGCTACTGCTCACCACGTAGGCTCCTCACCTCCGTTTAAACGAGTCTATCTTATCCACAAAAATTTCTGGACCTGAAATTATTGGCCTTGGAAAGACCTTCTAATAATCTGGGCACTTGAAAAAACTCAAGTTCCAGAATTTACACTTCCATAAGGTAACTTCTACTGATAAACTCAACCATGGCAGCGGCTTCCTCCTACATGGGATTTTCAAGTTTCCCTATATTAGGCTGGCTTGGAGGCAGAAGAGAAGTAATAAGAAAAAAGTTATTCTCCATTTCAGCGCAACAGCAAGCAGAAGTCCGAGAAGGAGACTCAAAGATGGATTCACAAGGAGTAAAAGAAGATTCCAAGAGTGAGACTATGAAGCCACGGACACAGCCAAGACCAGTGGAGCCCCAAACAAACGTCAAGAGCAAGAACATGAGCAGAGACTATGGAGGGCAATGGCTGAGCAGTGTTACTCGGCACGTTAGAATCTATGCTGCATACATCGACCCTGAAACATGGGAGTTCGATCAGACTCAAATGGATAAGCTTACCCTTATTCTTGATCCTACCAATGAGTTCGTGTGGACCGATGAGACTTGCGCATTGGTTTACTCTTACTTCCAGGAGCTGGTGGATCACTACGAGGTAAAATGATGTCGATTGTTGTCCTTGTAACTGCTAATTTAATCTATATGTTCTACTCTAGGCCTGGAAGTGGGTTTAAGAACAGTTTAGCGTGTTGTAGCCCATTTCCTTGAGTAAGCAAATTTAACTCTTTTATCCTCTAGCTGATGCCGAGATTTAAAGCTAGCCGTCCACAACTACCCGCCCTGTTTCAAAGCATCACCCTTAAACACTAGCGGTAGGCCATTCTTGTGCTGAAATTTTACTGAGTTGGCAGAAGATTACTTGTTCTGATTTCAAAATGCACATGTACGGCCAAAAGTCTATGTTCCGTTAATTTTTGGAAGTTGCATGGATCCCTGTTTCAGCTGGCTGAACATTAAACTTTATGTGAAATCAGGGTGCACCATTAACAGAGTATACGCTGAGGCTGATTGGTTCAGACATAGAGCACTACATCAGGAAGCTGCTATATGATGGGCAAATCAAGTACAACATGAACGCTAGGGTACTTAACTTTAGCATGGGGAAGCCTCGTATTCTACCTAATGATTATGATCAGCTCCAAGAAACAAAGCTGTAAGATTGATGCTTATAAGAGAACATTAAAATAGACAAATATTTATATGTAGACTCAGAAAGGTGACAATGTCAGGTTCATGAGATGATCTGCTTGTATAGGCAACCCAAACGTTGAATTATATACAAATGATTAGCAGTAAGGCTATGTATTTGTGCAACAGTTGAGTGCATATTTAATATTCTGGTCTTCAGGAATTGAAATCTCAGAGATCAAGTCAAACTAGTTACTGAGGCAGCACTTCCAAACAGGATGGCTCCAACCACGGTTGAAACACTCCATTATGAGCCACGTTCTACACAAAATGTGGACAGGTAAGTGTCAACAACATTCTGGTACAAATGAAAGATTTAC
Source organism: Erythroxylum havanense (assembly GCA_024752395.1). Classification (NCBI taxonomy): domain Eukaryota; kingdom Viridiplantae; phylum Streptophyta; class Magnoliopsida; order Malpighiales; family Erythroxylaceae; genus Erythroxylum; species Erythroxylum havanense. Next base: position 12,190,488 of record JANTNU010000006.1, read on the forward strand.
AAGCAAAAACAGATGAAACCAACTATAAATATGCTCTTGAGGCGTGTAATGATCCTACTTAAAACTAATTCATGATGACAGGCCAGAAAGTAACAGAGACTCTGCATAAATAGAGTCAAATTTTCTGTTGAACGGGCAGTCCAACAAGTTGGGCAATTGACATTTTATTTTGGTGCATTAATAGGATTGCTATAATGATTATCACACAGATATAAAGCCAAAATGCCTTGGTGATTTGTAAAATGAAAAAAAACAGATATATGCACTAAAACTTACCTGCAAATAGTAGAAGAATCCACGCAAGAGGTTCAAGACTTTAGGCTTACTATTTCCAAAGGAATCAATTTTTTCTGCAAGATCTACAAGGTTTCACAGAACATTAACATTCAAAATGAAATCCACTATACACTACATATGTATAAATTGACCATTTCAACCACGTCTTAATGGATGGAAAGATAACTGCATATGTTAAGTCAAATGGCATCGTCAAACAGTTGACAAAAAATGGCAGTAACCTTAAAATTTACATCAAATATAGACACATGATGGATAAGGCACGCAGAACTATTGAGTTTCAACAACAATCATGTCCTAGGAAATCGTATGAGCTATCCTGTTGAACAAAGATGATTAGGATCCAATCAAAATGTAAAGGACCTATTAACATACTAGTTTGAATATTACATAGTTTGGTGGGTTGATTATATGCATGCTATATATAAGAAAACATTCACGATTGAGAGAAAGCACTTGCTAATAATAGGAATACCACGGTGCTGATCGAGATATGACCTTCCAGGGCCAGGGAGCTGAAATTGTTTTGACCCACTACGCAGTTCTTTGTCACGAACCATCTTCCTTTCAAGAGTAGCTTCAACATCAAGAGTAGCTTCAACAAAAAGATCACGATACTCCTTCTAATCAAATGGCTTTCTGAGGACTTCCATAACTCCCTT
>JANTNU010000006.1:12385912-12397109 GCA_024752395.1 Erythroxylum havanense
GTTACAATTTATGTTTTATTCCAATATTTAACTTAATTGCCTAGCCCAGCTTAACCTAGTAGGCTTACATCCAATAGTCTGTCTGCTCTTCTCAACTCATCGTAAACTTTCAACAAGTGGAAATTTAATTAAATGTATAAATATCAGCATAGGATACCTCGATTTCTCAATCTTCACCCTGGTACTCCTCCAGTACCTAGCCATTGACACAGGATATCTCGGGACTCAGGATATCCTGATACCACTCCGATAACTAGACATCAACACCAGACATCCTCAAGACTCAAGATGTCCCGGTATCTACTCCACAAACAAATACCTAGCCACCACTCACTCATCTCTAAACAACCTATCAATCTAATACTGTCGAATGTAGCCTATCCTAAGCAAGCCACTAATTCTCAATTTTCACTAATTATTCACAACTTATTATCCACCAATCTTTATTTAATTAACACATTTCCTGTGAACTTAACAAGTAATACACCTCAGAAAATGTAAGAAAATATAACAATGAAACACCTTATACTACATTAATTATTTGATAATTAAAGTAATTATAATTCATATATCGAATTATTAATCATTAATTTAATTAGTGACTAATTCAAAATATAATTTATTAATAAGAAAATGGTATTTAATTTTAATAATAAAGTCCAAGGTTATCTTTACCTCAATTTCAAATTCAACTAATTGATAATCCCAATTACTCCTTAATTGGAATTTCGAATATAGATAAAATTCTATTAGACTAATTTATGAAAAATTTCTAACCCAATGACACTAACAATCCAACATTATTCTCTTTTCTAATTTATTCTCAATTATAAAAATAATATCCTAACTAACCTAACCCCCATAATTACTAAAAAGTCCTATCTTATCCTCACATCATTTTCATTAACAAAAAAATGTCCTTCATGCAAATAAATTCCAAATTTAGTCATCATTTTCTGCACTTTCTATTATGCACTTACATGCAACTTAAAATTTTAAAACAATGTGATCATCTTCACCCTCTCCACTACTCCCCTCTCCTCTTCTCTTGCCATTTTTTAACCCCATTTTCTCTACTTTTACCCCTTCATGCAACTTCAATTATTGTCCTAATAAACCATAACATGCAAACTAATTGTAGACTAGTGTAGGACACTACAAGAAAATTTTCATTTAGTGATAGATATTACCAAAGAAAAACCTAAACTTTTCGTCAGTAATACAGTTTGGCAATAGAATTTACCGATGGATCAAGGCATCCTAAAAACAGCCATAGGTAATAATTTTCAACAAATAACATAATGTCCATCAGTAAATGTACCAACGGACAATTTATGTAACTGTGGTGAATATACTGACCGTTGTTTGTATGGTTGACCGTCGGTAAATTTTCGACAGTAAGTTTATTACAACATTATCGGCAGTTATGTTTGTTTTATCTGTGAGTATATCGACGATTATTCTACGACAAATCCTGTCAGTAAAGTTAGCGAAGAAATTAGTTATTCCATTTGTTACTAATTGTCAATATTACCAACGGTTTATTGTTTTCTGTCGGTAAATTAACAAAAAAATTAAAAATCCTGTTATTAAATTTTATTTGATGATATTATCGTTGATGCATAATTTAAACAGTTATGAATTATATGCGCATAATATTTTGATTTGTTTATATATTTAATTTATTTAAACAGAAAGTTGATTGATGATATAAGTTAAAATTATCTTAATTGATAATAAAAACATTAAATTGTACATAACAAGCATTTGTAATGCAAATGAAATGACTACAAGTACACTATTAATTTGGTGATCACAGATGCTCTGATTGCTGCAATGAGCTGCTATCCTTTCCCTTCAACTCATCCATTTCATTACGGAGCTGAGCTATGTACTCCATCGACTGTTGCAACTGAGTTTCCAATGTCTGCACTGTGCTTCGAAGTTCATAGATTTCATTGATTGTGGACCACGTACTAGATGTTACTGTACTAGATGTGGAGTTTACGAATAACATGTATTTGCAAATGAACCTAAGCCCAATATCTTCCATGACAGTCCCCACCACCCACTGTATGAAGATAAGTTTGAGTCTCATCAACATCTTCAAACAGTTGAGACTATCATTGAATGTTTTCTTGTATTTGGTCCTATTAGAAGGCAATGTTTATATTAGTAAGTGATAATTATTAGACATTAATATTAAACCATAAATTTCAAATACATTTAGTTCTCTACATCGGATGTTGATGAATATCACACCGTCATGCTTCTTAGCGTAAGTGTGCAAAGGAGCCGACAGGGTGTAGGCCTCATGCCCATAGACATTGCCTGCATAAAAATAAAATGTTATAAGTGAGCTAGAATTTATAAAAATTTTAACAGAGTTTTCTCTATTTTCATGATATTTACCCCTTGTTGAACAAAGAAAATAACTCAACAACATAGCCATATATGGCACCAGACATTTATAACATTATCATTCTCCATAATACATATATTTTCATTCCAAAATTCACACATTAATTTAATTTGAAATACAACTAAGTAAAAAATCAGAATATAAATGTAAAGTGTAAATACTTATAAGTCTCTCTGCATGCTCTTAGTGGGTAATAAATCCTCCTGTATGTACGAGAATACTCTCTCCCCCAGGTCCTCAACATCTGTTGGTAGAATTATGCTTTGAAATGGACATTGTCTCAAGTGATGTCCAATACTGCAGCCATTGACTCCATATTTGTTCATAAATATAAGGCAATCGTACACTAGCCGTGTGTATAGCACCAACAAAGTTCCTATAACTTTTACGTGCTCGTCTCTCCCATACTTTATAAATGACACGTCAAATTTAGAATCCCAAAAAATTGTTTATGAAACAAATGGAAAAACATTCGATAAATGCTTATAATGTAATAATATTTATCTAATTAATGTATAAAATCAATTAAAAAAGAAAATAATATTATTTTTTCTTTCAAGCTTCTGATAGTAAAATTCCTTTATAGCCTGAGAGATTCTTCCATACAAACTCTCAAGATCAATCTTCTCCTTGAATTTGGATGTCATGTTTCTTAAGCACGGTCTAGACGGAATCGAACTAATATAAAAAAAATAATTTTATACCTTTTTAAAATTTATACCTATAACTTAATTATAAACATATAGTGTTTCATGTATTTTCACTTACAGATTATTGACAATTATGATGTAAGTTCTTCCATCAGGTCCCTTAGCTCCAGGTTGACGACTGCCTCTTTTATCCACATCGTTTACCCTAATATCTCTATCGCTATAGGGGTAGTGGATGACGTAGGGTTGGTGGATGGTGTAGCAACAAATACGAAAGGTGATGTCTCATCTGTAAGTGTAGTAACTGGAGGGGTAGGAGGTGATTTATTTCCAGCTGCAGAATGTGATACTTCACCTGGACAGTAAGTAGCTTCGAATTGTTGTCTGAAACTTGGTTGCATTATATTCTGTTTTCTCTTTGATGGCATATTTTAACCTAAAATTAATACTTGATTGAATTTTCTAGAAATATAACAATTTGAATTCAATATTTTACACAATATATTTAAAAGGAAACAATTGATTTGTTGAATATAATATTCAATTACAAACACAAATGAATCACTATCATCACTTAATTGTAAATCAAAATCAAAATAATCTTCTTTTTCTGAAGAATTAGAATTAAACTTAGGCTTCTCTGTAGATCTCTGGCCCTCGTTATCCTCTCCAGATAAAATTTCAACAAATTCATTAGATGGATCGTTTAAAGGTTCATTATTGTCATATGTGATAGATGCATTTATTTCATAAACATCTTCCTAAAATGCTTCACTTTCAATTCTCTGTTCTCCTTTTCCATATGATTCAAAAACACCTTTAGGTTTGACTTTGCAAATGGCCAACCAATCTGACTTATCTTGTCGTAAGTTAGGAAAAGGAATATAATACACCTGGATCACTTGCATTGCCAACATGAAAGGTTCAAATTGTCTAAATCTTCTTCGTTTGTTGATTTCAACTACATTGTATCAGCTATGCAATTTTGTACCAACATTTGAAGTGGATATCAAACTTCACTTTATTGGCAATACAGTGTACTCAATTTTAAGTATCTCAATAATTTTATCATAGTAATCCATCAATTCTCCCTGTATGCAAACTCCACTATTTATTATTACCATGCTATGATCATGATATTCTGTATGATATTTGTATCCATTAACAAAATACACCAGATACGATTTAACAGTTCGCAAAGATCCCTTCGCAAGATAACATATGAACTAGTTCTCTATTGGATTTTCTAAGTCAACGAAAAAGGAATTATCATATTAAATAGTATAATGTCATTTGAACACTTAAATCTTATAATCCAATCATTTCAATATTTGTAAGTAAAAACTTACATATTTCTCGAACCATTGAGGAAAGTATCTTCCAACTTCTTTATCGATATTATCCTGTGTTTTGTTGGGGATTAGCTTGCGTAAAAATTCCTTGTATAACCTAAAAACGTTATTATGTATTTCAGTTATGAATAACACTAAATTTCAAAGCCCAAATAATCAATTTCAACTTACTGCATGAAAGGTTAAACCTCTTGACAGTTCAATAAAATGTAACCATGGGCAGCCTCAATTTCTTCCTTTGTTAACATTCTTCTTGTTAAACATCCATATGTTCATCCAAGATATGTGAAATGGATAAGTTACCATCGTCATCACTTGTTCCTCCCATGTTATCATTACGAGGAACTTTTCTTTCTCTTAGTAAACATGTGGCTCAAAATAATGTCAACAAAATGAACTAGCTTCCTTTACTAAATAAACATTACATATCGAATCTTCAACTCTAGCTTTGTTTTTGACATTTTTCTTCAAGTGATGCCAACACCTATATTAGCGAATAGGGTTATTACAATATATGTAACATCCCGTTACCAATGTGAAGGGCATATTGGTAATTCGGATGGATCTGGATTGGGTTAGGTCTGTGCATTCATTTTTTGACATGCACATTCATTGTTAGCCTCTATAGTGTTGATAAGTGATTATGATTGTACTAGCATATGTATGTACATGCATGTATGACAATTTCCCGGTAAAATTTGTGTGAACTAGAAAATTGGTGATAATTGTGTATAGTATGTTACTAGTTTGGAAACTGGAGTGTCAATTTGAGTGTTAGGTATCTGAATTATGAAATTGGAGTATAGGAATATGAATTTCCTAATTTTGAGGATTTATAGGAATTTTTTCGAAATTTTTAGAGTAACGGGTCCGGACTGGAAAAATGACCTAGTGACTGATAAATTGAATTCCGGTTCTGAAATTGATTGACAATTGATATGAGATAATTGAGTTATGGTTTTAGGAGTTATTATTATTGTCATGCAAAATCGGGAGAAATTAGAATAAGAATTGGATTGTTAGACCCTAAGAATTGGACTTGTGGCAATTAAATTGCCAAACAAGCCCTAGGTCTCTTGTTTATAAACCCTTCCCTTTTGAATTTGGTTTCCACGATGCTTGTCCCATTTGCCTTGAAAGATATTGCTCCCCTTTGTTCTTCTCTTCTCCATCGTGGATCATCATCTTTGCTTTTGTTCTTATTGTCTCTCTTAAATTGTTCCTTTCTTCATCATCAACTTAGTTTTTAAGCTTGGATTAGATGAAAATGGATTTGGTGGAGAAAAGAGGTGTTTGCCGTTGGTGAGGGTAGCTTGGAGATTGGAAGTTCTTGGTGATTTGTAAAGGTTTTAAAGCTTGAATCAAGTAAGTTCCTACTTCTTTATGATTTAAGTTGTTTAATTTGAGTATTGATTAGAGTTGTTAATGGTTGAGGAATTAGAAGGTTTCGGATGATATAGAGTTTGAGTAAAAATGTAGATTTTGATTTGGATATTTGATGAATAATGGTTATTTAATGGGTTGGAGGTCAGAAATAAGTAGTAATTAGAGTTTGAAGTTGCTTGAGAGTGTTTAAAATGGAATAGGATGAATTGGAATATGAAGAAATCTGGGAATTTCTGGGTTTCTGTCACATTTTTGCGATCGCACGCCGCGACGAGCAGGTTGCTCTTCACACGCCGTGAGGCGCGATGCACGCCGCGACGATTGAAATTGTTCCGCACGCCGCGACGAGGAAGGGACACACATCGCGGCGAGCAAAAGCGGATTCGCCGTGTGAGAGTCGCGTACGTCGCGGCCAGCGGGCGTGGTTTTGCCGTGGGAAGAGAAGTTTTGAGCCGTGGCGAAAGGAAGAAGTCTCGCCGCGGCGAGCGACCATGCGCCGCGACGAGGACCCCCTTTCCGAATAAATTTTGGGTTGGTTTTAAATTGGAATTTTTGAGAGTTTTTATTAATGGATTGATTAGGGATTGATTGATCTTGATTTAGAGTCTAAGAATTTCAATTTAGAAGAATGAAATTTCGGAAATTTAATTTGGTGATTCTCGGGATCGGATAGGAATTGAATAGAGAATTTAATTTCGATTTAAGGATAATTCCTATGATTTGGAATTTGACTTTGAAGATTTAGAACATAATCAATTGAATTACGGTATTGGGAATTGCTATAAATTAGAGTGAAAGAGAGGGATTTGAGTATAGGATCGGGAATGTCATACACATGTATAGTGTACGGTTCAATCGCTACATATGCATTTCTAAATATTGTAAATTGTTCAATTTGTGATATTGGTATTATTCTGATTGTTATAGATGCTCAAGTGAAGCGTCGACCCTCCGACGAAGCAGGGACTTCCCGACAATAGCTCGGAAGTTAGAGGTGAGTAACCTAGTTGGTTTCTCAACCTATATGTGTTTAATTTATGTACGATTTCCATGTGGAGTAAGGATGGATTATGTGTATTTGTTTTGATTGATTTCGGACCATAGGTGTTCGAAATATTTGGAATGTGGTATAGAAGTGTTAAATGTGCAAAATTGAAATTGAATTGGTTAAATGTGAATTTGGACATAGTGTGATAGGTCGTGACACGAATATCGCTAATTGGAACATATGCATTCATGCGTAATTGCATGACCAGATAATGGCAGTTGTGACCGGTGGAGCCAACGTATATGAGAGCTTTAAGCTCAACACACAGGACCTCAGGTCCAACGTATTTAGAGCCTTAGGCTCAACGTATCAGGGCATTCAGGCCCAATGTTTTCAGAGCCACTGGCTCAACGCAATGTGCCCGTCACTGGGACAGTTTCAGGTGCACGGTCACAACAACGAAATGAAATTGGAAAAAGTGTCACATGTGCATCGCATATGCAAATGGTAAAATGTGAATTGCATGAAAGGCGAAATGCCTTATAAATGTGAAATTAAATGTATTGATTTTCTGAATGTGTTGTATAAAATATGATATAAATTGTATGTATATGTGTGAGTTAGGTGAACCATCGATGATGGTTTCTTGCTGAGTTCGCAAACTCACCCAACATTGTAATTATTTTTCAGGACAGCAGTAGTTGACTCCTAGCTCTAATTAGCAGATATTTTTGCCTTGTTGAGCGTGTTGGCAAGTGAAATATGGCTCACAGGTGGGGATGACCTAGTTAGGAATTTTTGTAGTTCCTTTTGGATTTATACAGTTGTGATTATGACAGAATTGTGAACTTATGGTTTTAAGAAATGAAATGCGAAGTATCTTTTGGGTTTTAAAAATTTAGTCAATTTGATATTACAGTTTTAATTAATTGATGCCATGTGGATTATAGAAATGATCGAATCGTAGTGCACCCGTATCGTGGGTTACGTAACGGAATGACCTACGGGCATCCCGGTGCGTTGCCTACGGTAAGGGGGCACTACAATATAGTTGTTAAAACATGTTATTGCTTTAATTACAATTATTTTTGTTGAATTATCTCTATAGCGGATACATCCATTGATATTGAACTAGACTAGCTAGTTTAGCCTCGTGTGCTAAATGAACAAGTAGATGCTCCATACAGTCAATGAAGCTTGAAGGAAAAATCCCATATAACTTGCATAAAATTACTGGAATTTCCCTTTCTAGTTTTCCCATTTTGGCCAACTTGATTTCAGATGATGTTAAACTTTTGAAAAAAAACTTGATTTTGTTATTACTGCCCAAACTATACTCAGTAGCAACTCCTGAAATGAAATTAGAATTAACCTTTGCATAAACACATGACAATTATGACTTTTTATCTCAAATAATTTGTACTTTTTCATGTCCACACGCCTTGCCAAGTTTGAAACATAACCATCTGGAAACTTTAAACTTTTCAACCATTCACACAATATTTCCTTTTTTTTCCAAAATGTAACGTGCTTTCGAATATTTACCGGTACAAAGATCTTTATGTAGCTCATTCATTCTAAAAAAAGTTTTAAATCAACTCGTGATTTTGTATTATTTTTTGTCCTCCCTTCAACGTTCATTATGGTATTGAACAAATTGTCAAAACTATTTTTTCAATATGCATCACATCTAGATTATGACATATCAAATTAGTTTTTCAATATATCAAATCCCTAAAGATGCTACATTTTCTCCAACCAAACTTTTTACTAATGCATGTATTAACTTCATCAACTTTAAATTCTGTAACTTTCAATAAGCCTAATTCCTCAATCTCCTGCAATATCTCTTCACTAGTTTTGTGAGGGGGAGGAGTTGTTTTTATATCCTATTCTTAATGAACTTTTACTTATTGCATCTAAATGAATGACCTAGAGGAAGAAATTTCCTGTGGTTGTCAATCCAATATGCTTTGCTCGCATTTGAAAGATAAAACACATCATAATCATTGCTACAATAAGGATAAGTCAATTTCCCTACTATGCTCCATCCAGACAACATGACATATGCCTAAAAATCACTAATGGTCCACGTCAAAGCCGCTCTCAACAAAAAATTTTGTTTTAGAGACACATCATATGTCTCAACACCATATTCCCAAAGATGTTGCAATTCAGATATCAATGGTTGTAAGAATACATCAATTTTATTCTTTGTACTTATAGACCTTGACACAATCACTGTCAAGAACATATATGCCTCTTTCATACGTATTCGTAGAGGCAAATTATAAGGAGTAATTATGATTTTCTAAGATTAATATTGCTAGTCGGATTAACCAAAAGGTTGGAATCCATCCATCGACAAATCCCAACCTGACATTTCGACTTTTAGCCCTAAACTTATAATAGGTTTCGTTAAAATGTTTCCATGCCAATGCATCTGATGGATGATTCATTATTCCATTTTCCTATTCGTGGTCATTATGTGAGATGCAGTAACATCAGAAGTATATAGTCTTTGAAGTTTCGTAGTTAGCGGGAAATAATACATCTGCTTTTAAGGTACTAATTTCTGTTTCTTATAATGCTTTCTACGCTTGAGCCTAGATTGATCACAAAATTTGCACTCTTATAATTCCACGTCATCTCCCCAATACAACATACATCCCAATTTGCAACAATCAATCTTTTCAATGGGCAAACTAAAATCCCTAATAAGTTTCTTCATATTGTAAAAACTATCAACCATTGTATGATCAGGACGCAATGATTCATTATACCATTAAAGAATTTTATCAAAACGTCAATAAAAAATATTCCCTTCAGATTTTATATTCAATATTTAAGCAATTGAAGAAAATTGAGTCATTGTATCATAATTTGGCAATAATTCTTGGTCAGTTGAGTGTAGAAAGTCAAAAAAAAAATATTTTGCATGTGGGTTTGGTTCTTCTTCAAGATTTTCTATATTTTCCTGAAAGGTATAATCGATTGCATCATAAACCATTTTCATGTAAGGATTTTCATTTGCATCCACATTATTTGTTTTAAATCCAATCCCCCTTTTAAACTCATTTAGGTTCACTGACGATTGTACTTCATTATCCCTTGAGGTGCTACAAATCAATGGTTCCCCATGCCGTGTCCACTCAAAAAATTTGGGATGAACCATTTTCTTAATAAATGCCCATTCACTTCATTAATAGGAAGGAAATGAATGTGTTTACACATTTTACATAGACATCTGATCTTTGGGCCATCCATATATGCAGGTTGAGAACATGCATAATAAATAAAAGCTTCAACTTCCTCAACAAACTCAAGATTAATGAAACTATCAGCTGTTAATTGTTTATACATCCAAGATCTATCAACATTACTCATTTTTGCAAAATTGTTAATTTCAAATAGTGATCCTATAGTTTGTATCCTTTATGTTCCCCAAAGTTTATAGAACATCTAAACTTTACACAACATCCCCTAAGTATTAACAAATTGGATTAATCACCTACGATTGATTTCAAAACTATGGTATGCGACATTGTTTACACTTGTGAATCAAAAAAACAAGTTCTCGTTGGGACTCCTAGGCTCGTGGAATTTTTCACCGATAAGCCCCACGAGAGCTGCATCACGAGTTTCGGGTTAAGGTTTATGGGTTAAGATCAAAAGTTAATTAATAAATGCATGGATTTTGAGTTCCTCTTTTATATTTTTGGCAACTATCTTGTTTGTATTCTCAAATATCGCAAAATTATTTATAAAATTTGAATCGGAATAAAAATGTTTTGACGCCTTTAAATTTAAATTTTGTTGAAATTGTTAATTAAAAATAAAATTATATTAAAAATAAATGTGCTTTAAATATCAATTGAAATGATTTTATTATTTAAATTTTAAGTTGTTTTTTAAATTACTTAAATTATAAATTATTATACGCTAATTAAATTATTTATTTAAAATGCTTATAATATTAATAACCTTGATTCAATTATTATAAAAATATTTTTTATCTTTTCTTTCAATACAACTTGTCAAATTCCTTATTATCGTGCCAAATATTTATTATCTGAAGAACACTTTTTTTTGTGTTTCTAATCATATATTTTAGAAGAAATTTCAAAGACGCTTAAGGACATGAAAGAGAAAAGCAAAAACTACTTGTTTTGATAGAGGAACCCTGCAATTATTGGCGTGAGTTTATCTATTAGTAACGTTTCATAGAAATTAAATGCATTTATTCTTAAATTTTGTATAGTACTCAATGTTTTAATAAAGTAGATAATTTAACCATTATTTAAGTTTTAATTAAAATTAATAAATTTAAATTATATGAAATATATTATTAATTACATAAAATGAATTACTTAATTTTATAAAGTTGGAATTTTTAATT